>JAINUG010000949.1:0-40348 GCA_029706075.1 Aldrovandia affinis
CTTAAAATGACTAAACAAATGAATTAATACAACATTTGATTTAAAAATATGATATAAATATAAAGTGAATTACCTTTTTAAAAAAAAAATTTTTTTTTTTGGGGGGGGGGGTCACACTCAGCCCTGCTTGGAAATGTGTGTTTGTGGTGAGGAGTGATTTTCTCTTTTAAGGAACTTCCTGTAGGGTCAGGTGAAACTGGCGATATGGATTACACACTTTGGGGTTGTGGGTCCACAGATGCACTGTTGGTTTTTAGGGGGTATGTCTCTGCGCTGCTTAGGGTCCAGTTTGAATATTGTAAAATGATGCATGATGTGGGAACATTTAAAAGAATGTGGTGCATTGGGAAGTGTTTGGATTAAGGGATTTGTTTGTGCTGGATTAGTTTTTGTGTTTCTTTTGAATGCTGATTTGATTCTGTGGGGTGTGTATGTAATGATGGAAAGATTCTTGTGTGTGTAATAAAGGAACATCAAAAGTAAAACAAAACTCTCTCTCCCTTAATATGCTTTATTAGCACAAAGACATCAACATGCAACAACAACAGAAATTAAATGGTAATGTGCATGTTTGTGTGTGCGTGTGTGTGTGTGTTACGACCGGCCCCTGGCCAGTTGCAACATAAAAGAGATCAGACAAGATTGGTTGAATTCAAGAAGGTTTTTTATTAACGGAACCTAATAGATAGGGGAAAAACGAGTAGTGAAGCCAGACTGCAGGTTGCCCTCTGAATGGAGAGAGAGAGCATCAGCCAGAGGGCCTCCTAAATAGACCCCCTCCAGGTGACACCAATTTCCTATTAGGAAAACAATTAGGACAGTTAAGGCAACACCACAATCGGCCACTAGGGGTAGGGGGTCATAACACCCCCACCACCAAATGGTGACCCCAGTCACCACAAAAAAATGGTCACATAATACATAATACAAGATACTCCAAGATACAATAACAAAACACACAGACCCTAATACTACCCACCAAGCAGTGTCCACTCATCGACCCGCAACTCCACTCCATCTCCTCCAATGACCCCGGCGCCTGGGAAAATCGAAGTAGGAGGAAGAAGCGAGGCCTAGAGACCTAAAAATTGTCGCCCTACATCCTCGACAACGCATCAGCTATCACGTTGTCTTTCCCCCGAATGTGATTAATTTCGAGATTGAAGGCCTGTAGTATGAGGCTCCAGCGCATCAACCTCTGATTTGAATTACGCATGCGGTTCAAGAAAACCAACGGATTATGGTCTGTATATATCAGAATAGGGCATGAAGAGGAGCCAACATAAACCTCAAAGTGTTGGACAGCGAGAACCAAGGCGAGAGTCTCCTTCTCCACGGTTGAGTATCCACGCTGCTGCGGACTAAACTTCTTGGAGAAGTAGCAGACTGGATGTTCAACGCAATCAGGAGCAACCTGGAGAAGGACGGCACCCGCCCGAAGTCACTCGCATCCACAGCGAGACGGAAAGGCTTTGAGAAGTCTGGAGCCACTAATACTGGGGCACTAACTAACAGGGCTTTGGCGTTCTCGAATGCACACTGGCTGGAGTCAGACCAGTGGAAATCAACCTTGGGGCTAATGAGATCAGTCAAAGGGGCGACGACAGTAGAGAAATTTTTACAGAAATTCCTGTAGTATCCAGCCATACCTAAGAATCTCGTACTTCTCGGCGGTTGGTTGGTACAGGAAATTGACAGATAGCCTCGACCTTTGCTCCTACTGGACGCACTTGCCCCCTTCCAACGACCTTACCCAAGTAGGTTACAGTAGCTCTACCAAACTCACACTTGGCTAGGTTAATGGTGAGGTTAGCGACCAACAGACGGTCAAAAAGCTCCCGTATATGACCTAAATGCTCAGACCACGAGGAGCTAAAAACCACCACATCATCGAGATATGCCTCACAGCTGGAAAGACCGGACAAAACGTAGTTCATGAGACGTTGGAATGTGGCAGGCGCATTTCTCATGCCAAATGGCATTACCTTGTACTGGAGGAAAAAGTCTGGCGTGACAAAGGCAGATATCTCCCTAGCACGAGTGGACAATGGAACCTGCCAGTAGCCTTTCAGAAGATCAAACTTACTGACAAATCTGGCTGATCCCACCCTATCGACACAATCGTCCATTCGCGGTAGGGGATAACAATCAGGTGTGGTGACAGAATTAACCCTTCGATAATCGGTGCAAAAACGATATGAACCATCTGGTTTGTTTACCAACAAACATGGAGAACTCCATGGACTTGAGCTTGGTTCAGCAATATCGTTAGTCAGCATATAATCAACCTCCTTTTGCAAGAGCTCACGCTTAAAGGGGTTGACACGATAAGCATGTTGCTTAATGGGGAGTGCAGAACCCACATCAATGTCATGCTCCATAATAGATGTACGACTGGGCACGTCAGGAAAAAGAGAAGGATAAGACTGAACTAAGTCAACAATGTCCGCCTTCTCAGTACCTGACAGGTGAGGGAGGTGCTCAGAAAAAGAGGAAAATATTTCAGAATTTTGTAAGCGACCCTCTATCACACAACGAGATGGAGCAGTCACACCCTCCTCACTCTCCTCTGGGAGTGAGGATAACGCAACATTCCTACCCCGGGAATGAACAGTCACATCCCCCACACTCCTCTCCAGGAGTGGAGATGAGGCAACAGTCAACCCTGGGAAGGTGAAGAAAGGCGAAGGTGAAGGTTGAAGCACAGCAGAGAGTGATACAGGCTGTACAGTAGGCCCCTCACATGGTAGGGTTTTAACATGTTAATATGACACAATTGCGTAGGCCGTCGCCTATCAGGGGTGATGATAATATAATCACGTTCGGATACCCTACGTTCAACCACGTATGGACCACTATACCGTGCCTGCAAAACAGAACCAGCAATGGGCAGCAGAACCAACACCTTATCACCAGGGTCAAACTGGCGGACCTGAGCTTTACGGTCAAACCAGTGTTTCATTTTCCCTGAGCAACTTCAAGGTTCTGCTTTGCCAAGTCACGGGCTCGGTGTAACCGAGAACGAAATTTGCTGACGTATTCCAACAGGTTATGCTGAGGCGTGTCCTTAAGCCACTGATCCCTCAACAGGGCCAGAGGACCTCGCACCGTGTGGCCAAACACTAATTCCGCAGGACTGAATCCTAAAGACTCCTGCACTACCTCTCGGGATGCAAAAACCAACCATGGAATGCCCTCCTCCCAATCCTTCCCCAGCTCCAAACAGTAAGTGCGAAGCATAGTCTTAAGGGTTTGGTGAAACCTTTCTAAGGCCCCTTGGCTCTCAGCATGATAAGCACTGGAGACATTATGCTTGATTTGGAGCTGTTGAAGGACTTGGGCAAAGACACGGGACATGAAGTTGGTTCCCTGGTCACTTTGAATGACCCTAGGGAGGCCGAAAACAGAGAAGAACTTTATTAAGGCTTTTATGACTGCTTTTGCAGTAATATTTCGCAGAGGGACAGCCTCTGGGAAGCGAGTAACAGCACACATGATCGTCAATAAGTACTGATGACCCCCTTTCGACCGTGGAAGAGGCCCAACACAATCCAAAATTATATGGTCAAAGGGCTCTCCAACTACTGGAATTGGGTAAAGGGGTGCAGGAGGAATGGTCTGGTTAGGTTTGCCGATAACCTGACAGACATGACACGTTCTACAGAATTTAACCACATCTCGCTTTAAGCCGGGCCAAAAGAAATGCCGAAGAATGCGATCATACGTTTTATTGATCCCCAGATGTCCGGCTAAACCATCGTGAGCGACACTCAAAACCTCGTTTCTGTAGTTAGATGGCATCACCATCTGAGAAATCACCTCCACCTATCAGGAACATCATGCGGCCTCCATTTCCTCATCAACACACCATCTTTAAGGAAATATCCTTGGGGCATGGCATCAATCTCCTGATCAGGAGAGACAGACTCAAACAGAGACACAAGGTTGGATCAGCCTTCTGAGCAGAGATCAATTTCTCTCGGGATAGTGGCATGTCGCAAATGGTGGTCTTCACCGTAACATTCACAGTATCAGCCTTCTCCGGAAGCGTCTTGACAGTAGAGCGAGAGATAGACTGTGAGTCAGACATTTCAGGGTGCCCAAAAATGTGTCATGAAGGTCTACAAAACCCTCTTCCTGCAAACAGTCACTAGCATTGCGTTGCTTTGCCATAGCACGAGTGACTGCACATGTAGGGAAAACATTGGGATATTTCTGTTGCAACTCATCTGGACCCTCACACACTAATGGCACAGACACAACCTCAGGTGGAGTGTCAGACTGTCTCCAAACATTTCCACCTGCAAGATCGTTTCCTAAAATGAATGTAACTCCAGGTACAGGGAGGGACGGTCGCACTCCCACTACGACACTGCCAGTCACTAGGTCAGAGGTGAAATCAACCCGATGTAAAGGCACATCAACAAAACCCATCTCAAACCCTCTGATTAAGACACTAGTGCCAGTGGAGGTCTGCTCAGACAGGGGTAAAACTCCTTCTAGCAAGAAGGACTGAGCAGCACCTGTATCTCTGAGAATACAGACAGGTGCTTTTCCACCCTGGCCAGGCATTGACACTGAGCCACTCATGAGGAATGGCGTGTAATCCATTCGATTACTGGGGCATTTAGATGGTGAGACATGGAATTGAGGTTCAGCAGAGTCATAAGAAGCCAAAGAAGCTACCAGACCAACAGATTTAGCACCCTGCTGTTTTTCTGAGAACAGGGCAATTGGAAATCCTATGTCCTGGCTTTTTGCAGTAAAAACAGACTCCATCAGGGTATTTACCCACAGGGCTGCTAGACTTCTCAGCCAGCGGCACAGATCCAGTAGAAGTGGGTTTTGAGGAATAAAAACCCCTTTGGTGTTTGTCTCTGCCCTCATGAGGTTTTTCACCAAACACAATCTTATGGGTCAACACAAATTCATCAGCAAGGATGGCAGCTTCTGACACATTGGTTACTTTTTGTTCATTAAGATAAGTGCCAATGGCCTCAGGCAGACAATTCTTAAACTCCTCCATAACCATCATCTCACGGAGGTGTTCCCTTGTCTCAACCTTCTGAGATCGACACCACCTATCAAACAACTGCCCCTTCTCCCTTGCAAACTCCACATAAGTGTGCTTATCCTGCTTAGCATAGCGTCGGAACTTCTGCCGGTATGCCGGACTAAATCATAATTAGCACTGTCATCAAACGATAAAGAGGAATATGCCTCTTGGGCCTTACCAGTCAGGACACATTGCAGCAGCAAAGTCCAAATGTCCCTGGGCCAATTTAAAGAGGTGGCCACCCTCTCAAAATGAGAAAAGTACTTCTCTACTTCCTTTTCTGAAAACGGAGGGACCATGCGAATATGCTTACCTACCTCAAATGCAACAGGAGAGGTAGTCTTCTTACTTGCCACATCTAACCTCTTTATTTCCAAATCGGCCTCTTTTGCCGCTAATTCCAATCTTTTTATTTCCAATTCACGATCAAGTAACTGCAATTTCAATAAAACCTCAGACTCTATGAGTCGCGAGGGAGACTCATGTGTCTCACTCAAACTGGGCGACTCATCTTTAACTTTAAACACCCTCATGTCAGTCAAAATTGCCTTCAAGGTGCTAACAACATTGGCCCTAAGTCGTTTATCACTACTAGTAATCTCAATTTGGTAGTGTTCTGCAATTTTAAACATCTGATCTTTGGTAAACTCATCTAGCAAGTCCTCAGAGGGATCATCAAAAAACACCTGAAGGTCAACTGGAGCCATCTTGAGATAATACAGACCAAATGCAGTCACGAATTAGAACACAATTAGAACCACCTACCTAAGAAAATACAATTATACATGAGGCAAAAGAGAAAATTGGATCAACAGTGCACCAGCACCGCAAATAGCAGCACAATTCACGAAGCAAGTTGAAATGTGGACGCGCCAAATTTGCTACACTCAAAAGCACGATCACACAAATAGCCATGAACATAAAAATGGAAATGACTCTAAAGAACGGGCAAAAACACAGCTACCGATTGTATTACCGAAAGCACAAACAAACTGCAAATGTAAAAATGTAGCGAATTTCCACACTTACCCAAAGACAACCGCACGCTCTCTCATCATAGCGTCCTCCGCCTCAACAAAATCACAAGTGATACTGATCACACTAATTACAACGATAAGCGGAGTTACTGTGCGTTAATTCGACTGGTGTGTGCGTAGGTTGCCAAGGCTTCCCCCCAGGTCCTAACTACCTAATAGAAACAAAAATCTAACTAAAAAAACCTAATCTAGTCTTCAGTGCCTTTACCGGACTCGAGGCGGCTTTTAAACGCAAAACCCGTGAACGCTAAAGAAGACCAATTGAATAGCCAACCACAGCGAACCGGAGCGTACCCCCATCCAGGATTAACACCAAAAAATAAAAAAGGCAAAATAACAAAATGACAAGCCCACAGGGCATGCCCGACGACTACAATTATCTGAGGGAGTCACGGCAAACCACGCACGGTAAACCAAAACTACGCACAATAAGAAAGAAAGAAAGCATGAAAGCTGGCAACAGCTATGGCTCAAAAACACAAAAGAAAATATCTAGGGGTGAATCAAAAGAGGATCGGATCTCCCGGACGAGCGCCCAATTATGTTACGACCGGCCCCTGGCCAGTTGCAACATGAGATCACACAAAGTTGGTTCAGTTCACGATTGTTTTTAATGAAAGGATCAGCCAGAGGGCCTCCTAAGTAGACCCCCTCCAGGTGACACCAATTTCCTATTAGGAAGACAATCATAATTAAGCAAACACCACAAGCGGCCACAAGGGGTAGGGGTCATAACAATAGATATATAGGATATGTAGGCCTAAAGCTGAAGGAAATTCTTTGTGTTTACGTGTTGCCCCAACGAACGTAGGCTATCGTAATATTTATTTATTTATTTAAAAAATAGCGTTATGCACGTGAGTCTATTGACGGGACTTATTTTATTTGGAATATAATGTATAAGCAAAAGTAGCCTACTTTTCAGTAAAAAATATTATAAATCTACATGCCTTGATGATGTCATTATTTATATAGCCTGCCTATCAATTGTTTTTAAGCTCAATAAACACAGATCATATTTGACCGGAATTTCTCCCATTTGTCCAGGACATTGAAATCCTCCAGGACACGTGGACCGGCACCAATGTTTTCTAACGGAAACCCTGGTGCGTGCGTGTGCCTGTGTGTGTGCGTATGTGTTTGCGCGTGTGTGTTCTTGTGTATGTGTGTCTGTGTGTGTGCGTGTGTGCGTGCCTGTGTGTGTTTGTGTGTTCGTGTTTGTGTGTGCGACTGTGTGTGTGTGCGCGCCTGTGTGTGTGTGTGTGTGCGCCTGTGTGTGTTTGCGTATGTGTTTGCGCGTGTGCGTTCTTGTGTATGTGTGTCTGTGTGTGTGCGTGTGCGTGCCTGTGTGTGTTTGTGTGTTCGTGTTTGTGTGTGCGACTGTGTGTGTGTGCGCGCCTGTGTGTGTGTGTGTGTGCGCCTGTGTGTGTTTGCGTATGTGTTTGCGCGTGTGCGTTCTTGTGTATGTATGTCTGTGTGTGCGTGTGTGCGTGCCTGTGTGTGTGCGTGTGTTCGTGTTTGTGTGTGCGACTGTGTGTGTGTGTGTGCGCCTGTGTGTGTGTGTGTGTGTGCGCCTGTGTGTGTGTGTGTATGTGTTTGCGCGTGTGCGTTCTTGTGTATGTGTGTCTGTGTGTGTGTATGTGCGTCTGTGTGAGTGTGTGTGTGTGTGTATTTGTGCCTGTGTGTGTGTTTGTGTCTGCGTGTGTTTGTGTGTGCGTGGGTGTGCGTGTGTGTGTGTGCGTGTGATTGTGTGCGTGCGTGTGATTGTGTGTGTGCGTGTGCCTGTGTGTGCGTGTGTTTGTGTGTGTGTGTCATGCTAACATTCTAGATGAATCTATTATCAATGTACAACATCTATTTTGAACGTCCCGCTATATCTTTAGCCACAGCGCGCTGCTCGTACTCGGCTTCGTGTGATACGTTAGCTCGCCTGCGTCACATGTCAGTTGTAATCTGGGAATTGTAGTCCACTGCGGACCTTGCGGACAGGCACGTGCACAGATAGGGCCCAAGGGGGGCTTGAGCCCCTGCCCTTTTGCCCTCATTTCAAAAAGTGCCCTTTTTTTGGCTGGTGTTAATTGTATTAAATTTTTTCTTTATTTCTTATAGATGAGACGGGTATGTGAGGGTTGGACCCGAAATGCACGACTCAGACAAAATGACATAAAATAAAGACCCGCAAGGTCCACAAACCGTACAGAATTCTGCTCTAAAATGTATAACAGGTTAATTTGCATGCTAGTGTATGTGTAAAATGTGTATGAAGAAAGTGGTGGCAGGCAACAGAACTCCACAAGCCATTCAAAGTCTCTGTACGATAGGTAGTATCCGTGTTGTTAATGTGTGAAATGCGCATGGCCACTCACTGACAGTAACTGCTCCAGAGTTACAATGTCCTTTTCTCTCTCTTCACATTTCCCCCCAGAGGAGTTCAGAAGCTATCTCTCGAAATGAACAGATTAAAAAGGGAGGGATCATTTCAAACTTTATGGTCCAGTCTAAAAACCATTATTCTCATTGGACACATTCAGTTAATTTTACAAGTGAAACAGAAAGTGTGCCATAAAAATGAGAAAACGAATAAAAAACCACGGCAGATATTTACCCAATGCTCTCTAAATCCGAGCGTAATTCAATTCTTCTTGTCCTGTGCAATAATCAAAACAAAAGCAAAGTCCGATAACCAACAAATCAAGCCAATAACCAAAATACAGTACCGAGGGAGAAGGCAGTCTCGAACTCGGTAAACCATGCAAAGAATAAAAATAAACCAGAGTAGCTGTCAGCGGGGCAGAGGTACAGGAGGACGGTAGGCAGGCTCGTAGTCAGGGACGGTGCAAGAGTCAAGACCGAAGTCTGCTCCGGGGGGCAAAGGCACAAAAGACAGCAGGCAAAAACTCGTGGTCTAAACAGGCAGTGTTTTTGTATAATGTTTTTATACTCAAATATAAAACACACAAATATACTGTAATAGAAACAAAAATATATTTTTATTTTTCCCCCCAAAATACTGTATACATCCCAAGAAACACAAAGTTGGATGTGTAAAGTGTTCTACATACAGAACAAATAATAGAAAAATTGACTGTACACAGTAAAAAAATTAATAAATGAGGCTGCATCCTGTCTTCTGTTTCGGTCTGGCCACAGCACCTCATCAACATCGCAGGCAATGTTCTCCCTGGCCAAGCAGCGGGGGAAGTATCGCCTAACATGGCAAATCCAGCCCTGAAAAGCTTTTACAGCTATATCTGTACATGCATCTTCCATAGCTTGCAGAAGGGGTATATGTGTATGGGGATTGCAGTCATAGACCTTCCATCTCCAGGCAGAAAAAAACTCCTCAATCGGATTGAGAAATTGAGAATATGGAGGGAGATAAACTACTGAAAAGCGCAGGTGATCAATGAACCAGTTGCGGACCAGAGCAGCCCGGTGGAAACTTACATTGTCCCAGATGACAACGCACCTGGGCTGCTCTGGGCCATCTGTCTGGTGTGGTGGAATGAGCATGTTGTGTAGTGTGTCCAGGAATGTGATGAGACGGGCAGTGTTGTAGGGGCCAAGGGTGGCATGGTGATGGGCGACGCCGTGGTGGTTAATGGCTGCGCACATAGTGATGTTCCCTCCTCGCTGGCCAGGGACTTCGACAATGGCACGCTGGCCCATGACATTCCTTCCCCTTCCTCGTCTTTTCGCAAGGTTGAAACCAACCTCATCGATGAAGATGAATTGATGCACCACTGCAGCTGCACCTAGCTCAAGAACTCTCTGAAACAGGCAACATGACACCATCAGAAATAGACCTAGAGCGGTCAATATTGTGAAGTACAAAATATTGGGATTACAATACTGTAATATGTCTATACAGTGCTGATAGTATGCATCGATTGTGGGAATGTATAGGACTTACTTGCACATAGTCATAGCGCAATTCTTTGACTCTTTCTGTGTTCCTTTCAAATGGCACCCTGTAGAGCTGTTTCATCCTCATCTGGTTTCGGCGCATGACACGGTCCAGCATTGATAAACTCACTGTCAATATTTTGGAATATGCCATTGTTTTCTATGATTTTACTTTGTATTTGCTTTAGTGTTATGGTGTTGTTTTCTAGAACCATGTTGACGATTTCGGTCTCCTGTTCTCCTGTTCCCTACCACCTTGTGGTGGTAATCTTTCAGTTCTGCAAAGGATACAAATAAAGTAAAATACTGTACATACTGTGTAGGAATACAAAGTAGGAATACAGTTCCCAATGTCATACATACATGAAACATACTTTCTGTTTACAGTACTACGGTCCACTTGCATTACTGTACTACAGTAATTGAGTACTGTATTGAAATGCAGTACTACAATACTGTAATGAGAATAGATTTCTTACCTATTCTCATTTCGGAAAGTCCGGAGAATGGACGCTACTGTGAATCTGTTCAAGTTTGGTTGTGCTCTCTGCCCAGCCTCCCTCCTTGTTACACCGTGGCCCGAATCTCATCAGAGATTATGGCTATCCTTGGTCTTGCTCTTCCTCATCCTCCTCCTCCTCCTCTTACTCTTACTCCTCTTGCTATGCCTCTCTCTCCTATGTTGGCATCCATTGCTCCAAAACAGAAGAGCTCATCTGTGGCCCTTTCATTGCTAAAGCTCTGATTGCTAATTGAACAATTGTGCAACATGTGTTTGCCTATGTGAGGAGTCAGTGTGGATAGTAGGAAATTTAAGTTTAGCATTTTGAATGGCAGTGTGTTCCATGTGATTCTTTTGAATCACTTGTTATGCTTTCTGGATGGTCAAAAGATAGTTACCTCAGTGCAATCCTTCCTCTTAGTAACTATTTATAGACCACCTGGACCATATACTGTCTTTCTTTCTGAGTTTGCAGAGTTTTTATCAAGCTTGGCAACTATGGCAGATAAAGTTGTGATATATTTTACACTTAGGATAAGTGAGGGGGTTTTAACACGTAATACCACTTGTGTTCAGTATTCAGAGTGCTGAACTTTAAACAAGGGCATTTGACCATTAAGGCTACTGGATTCAGGGAATAGACCATTTTTACTTCACTGTTCCGACACTACCGATGTTATTTTGGGGTTTGGGGGCTGAAAAGTTTGAGAACCACTGCACTAATGAATGTAGCAGAAGAACCCGTTCAGACATAATCTTCATTAAAAGAGAATGTTATTTTCCACCAAGGCTCATTTAGTATGGCTAGAAGTACTGCAATAAGCTCTAAAAAATGCACACATTTTCACAAGAACAATTCTGCATCTTTCAAGATTCAGACAGAATTCATAATCACAAACAGGAGGACTTTGTGTCAGGGACGTCCAAGAAGTTTTCAGCGTGTGAAAAGTTTGCACTTCAGACAAAGGAAGCTGTTTGTGTACGATATTAAGTATGCCTGCCTCGGGTAAAACCTGTCTCTTCTGACAATACCAGGAAACATCCAAGCACTGCATCACTTCAAAAAATGTACAAGGATTTCAGACTTTACCTGAAGCAAATAACAAAGCGTGACTTCAAAGGAGAGCTGAAAACATGAATTATGAGGCGCCCTCAGAATTACCGCTCACCCAATGAACCAGCACACCGCACGCCTTTAAGATTCTGATTTACTGAAGGTGATGAAACCCTCTGGACATCTACACAACTCATTGATATTTCAGCTAAAAGACTGTGCTTCCACTTTAACAAACTAAAAGAATGACTTCTCAGCAGCAAGCATACCTCCTGACAAAGTAAATCAAGTCCATGCTCCAAAGGGGCTTTGAGAAACACAAGAGTTCGTATAGACAGCACTGTGAAATGAGCAAGTTTTTCATCTCACCGAGTTGTGACACATCACACCCTCTGGGAATACCAGAGGAAATCATATTGTTTTAATGAATTTATGGGTTGTGCACAAGATGAAGTAAAGATGAACACTACAGGCCGGCAGGCTCTGGATAGACAACGTTCCTCTTGTGTGTCATTATAACCGCGTGAAAGTGTCTGTGGCAGGTGCCACTGTGACATTGGGAGAGATCGGCTTTCAGCTCTTGTGTGTGTGTGTGCGTGTAGTGTGTAGTGTGTGTGTGTTTGTGTAGTGTGTAGTGTATAGTGTGTAGTGTGTGTGTGTGTGTGTGTGTGTGTGTGTGTGTGTGTGTGTGTTTGTGTGTGAGTATGTGTGTATATGTGTGTGAGTGTGCATGTGTCTGTGTGTGTTTGTGCATGTGTGCGTGTGTCTGTGTGTGTTTATGCATGTGTGCGTGTGCGTGTGTGTGTGTGTGTGTGTGTGTTTGTGTGTTTGTGTGTTTCTGTGTGTGTGTGTGTGTGTGTGTGTGTGTGTGTGTGTGTGTGTGCGTGTGTCTCCCTGAGAGCTAGCCCTGGGAAGCTGGATGTCCACAATGACTTGCTCTTCCTGCTCTTATCCCTTCTGTGCTCTCCTCTCCAGTCCTGATTGTGCTCTTCCATCAGCGTCCTCCTCTCGTTCGTCCCTCACTGGCCCCTGTATCGTCTCATCTCGCTCCTCCATCTCCTTCCCGCCGCGGTGAAAGGCCTTTCTGCTCCCGGTGAGTTTGCGCGGTGAAGACGCCGGCGGGTTGCGCTTCAGTGTGAAGCCGCTACACGCTGTGCCACGTGGGCGTTTCATTCTGAGTGTGAGGAGGAGGCCGTCTCTCGTGGGAAAGGAAAAGCTCAGGAAATTGTCTTTTTATCAGTTTGAAAATGTCTTTACAGTTTAAAAATCTTTAAAATTGTACTTTTTTAACATTTAAGGAGGAGGGGGAGGCACACAAGGAGGCAGACAGTACATTTCACAAGGACATGGGTAAGAGTAGAAGGAACAACATTCAAGACACAATCTTAGACGTCTAGGGTTTTTGGGGTAAAGAAAATTGCTTGGGAGTCGGCCGATTTGATGAGATCGTGATGGAAGGTACTGTAGCACACCTGATGGAGATGAAGTGGATTTCGGTGACACACTGAGCGCGTGCTGTATGAGTTGTGCATGTGGTATTGTACACACGTTGTGTATGCGGTGTGCACGTTCAAAGCAGCTCTCCATTCTAGTGAGTTAGTAGCTGGTGCACTATGCCCCTAACAGGTGGTCATTGGGCTAATATCGACCTACGCTGTATATCCTGATAAACATTTCTATCCTGATGGGAGTGTCTCTTCCAGGATGACAATGCCCCCATCCACAGGGCACGAGTGCTCACTGAATGGTTTGATGAGCATGAAAATGATGTAAACTATATGCCATGGCCGTCTCAGTCACCAGATCTCAACCCAGCTGAACACTTATGGGTATTCTGGAGCGGCGCCTGAGACAGCGTTTTCCACCACCATCAACAAAACACCAAATTAATTTCTCATGGAAGAATGGTGTTGCATCCCTCCAATAGAGTTCCATACACTTGTAGGATCTATGCCAAGGTGCATTGAAGCTGTTCTGGTGGTCCAACGCCCTATTAACACTTTATGTTGGTGATTCCTTTATTTGAGCAGTTACCTGTACATTGGCATCACAGGTTGTATATATATAATATCCACAATATTCATAATGTTTAATATTGCATTGTTTACGGTTTTCCATTCCCATTTCCAGAGCTCCTGTACTGCTCCGGCCCTCACCCTGAACTTCAACCCAACAATCATATTGTCCCAGTCAGAGCCACATCTTAATATAATTATAATAATAATAATATATGCCATTTAGCAGATGCTTTTATCCAAAGCGACTTACACACTGCAAAAAAAGACTCTTCAAAAATGAGAAAATAAATAATAAATACAGGGTATTTTTTACTAGAAATAAGTGAAAAAATCTGCCAATGGAACTAGTGAAAATTCACTTGCTAAGATTTCTTGAAATAAGCATTTCAAGATAAAAGAGATCTTGAAATTAGCTGGGAAAACTCATTTTTAGCTATTTTTTACTAGTATTAGGATGTGCTTTTGTCTCATACTAAGCCTATAATTATCAAAAGTAGCATTTTTTTCTACTGTTCTTGTCATCAATTTCATTTGAATTACATTACATTACATTACAGGCATTTGGCAGATGCTCTTATCCAGAGCGACGTACAACAAAGTGTTAACCGTAGTCAAGAACAGTTTAGCACAGTCTGTAGCCACAATTCAAAGGTAGCAATAAATCAATCAATGCAGAAAATAATGCCTAAGCCTTACAACTACATAAACAAGTAGACATGTGTAATACTAAGCAACTATGTCCCTAAGTTAACAAAAACCGGACAACGGGGAGAGGTGCACCCTGAAGAGGTGAGTCTTCAGTCGTCGCTTGAAGGTGGCCAGGGTCTCAGCTGTTCTGACTTCCACAGGAAGGTCATTCCACCATCGTGGAGCCAGAACCGACAGGAGACGTGACCGGGAAGCGCAGGTGCGGAGGGGGGGAGGTGCTAGGCGTCCTGAGGTAGCAGAACGGAGTGGTCTGGCAGGTGTGTAGGGTTTGAAGATCTTGAGGAGGTATGTTGGGGCTGATCCCTTGACTGCCTGGTATGCTAGGACCAATGTCTTGAATTTGATGCGAGCTATAACAGGCAGCCAGTGGAGGGTAGTGAGCAGGGGGGTGACATGGGAGTGTCTAGGAAGGTTGTAGACCAGACGGGCTGCAGCGTTCTGGATGAGTTGCAGGGGTCTGATGGCAGATGCGGGAAGGCCAGCCAGGAGCGAGTTTCAGTAGTCCAAGCGGGACAGTACCATTTAATTCAAGAGTATTTAACTTATTGTAAGCTCTGTAATAAGGATACTGTTCTAGATTTAAGACCATAACCTACTTGAAATAAGATTGAAAGAATTAAAATAAAGTCAGACAATGGCATTAAACCAACTTTATTTAGATCAACTTCCAGAAGCCAATATAATTAATGTTTAATTTGTCCCGTACACTGGTTTAGTGTACAACATAGAACAACACTCAAAAATGATGGTCACAGGGGGGTGCTCCACCTCTTTCACCCATTGAAGAGAATAGATTCCGTGAGTTTAGTTGAGGGTACAGTCCACAGAAAAGGAATAAAAAAAGAGGGTGCCTAACTTAATTACAGACTGGGCCTTTAACATTCAAAATAACTTTACAGTTACTTACATTTTACATTTACATTTTAAGCATTTAGCAGATGCTCTTATCCAGAGCGACTTACAAGATGTGCATTAATACATGGTAGGAACATTCATAGTTAGCGCACGAGATCAGTGCAGGAATACAGCAATAGACATCATTGCAGGCATCTGCGTATCATACTGTGGTGGATTTTTGGAGAAGATAGGACAGTAGGGGGGTAGGAAACTGGACTCGTGACTCAGACGCCAATTCCCAGGTGAAGCATTGTATTATTATATTCCTGTATGATGCAATGGGACCACGTGTCCTGGGGGATGCATGTATTCGCTACTGTAAGTCGCTTTGGATAGAAGCTGCTGAATGGTTTAATATTATTATTAAGTCTGAGCCTGTACTCTATCCCTGTGATTCTAGTGGGTCAATTTGTGTGGCCTGGTGTCTGCAGATGGCGAAATTCCTGCATGGTTCGCTAACCGGGGGCCATCCACAGCCCAGGCTGCACATAAAGATAACGGTCAGCATGTTGTTGGAGTGTCGGGCAAGACACAAAAATGGCCTACAGATGGGGGCTTAGAATAACACACTGAGAACTTGAAATAAGAGCAGGCTGTGCAGATCACACTTCAACACAATGAACACAAAGATGGGACCAAACGTAAATCTGGAGTTGGAGATCCACGGACCCATTAGTACAGCCGTAAATTATTCCTGTCTAACAAGGATGTGCACTAGAAAGAATTTGAAGCTGGACGGTGCCCCACTCATGATTTAGTCAATCAAAACCCCCCCACCCCTCCAGATGGGGCTGTCAAAAGACGGGGCTCCTGTCATCTGAATTTATGGGCTCCGGCCAAGCGCTGCTCTAAGCAGAGAGGGACAGAAGCTAAATTCCACCACACTTTAAATGTTTAACTTTGTAATAGAGATCCTGTATATACATATATTGCCAGCATTTGGGCTGCATAACAAGCATATTAAAATTATAGATCACTGGCATTAGGCCATTGAATAAAGTATGGGGCAAAAATGTATTCCTGTATTAATAAAGCTGTTATTAAGTTAAACAATTTAAGCAAAGGCATGATACCCAGTTGGGGCAGCTCAAGGTTGGTTATATTTGTTTAGGGCCGTGTATGCCAGCCCAAGGCTGGTCATTTCTGCCTAAGTCTGTGTATGTTTGCTCAAGATTTGGCTATGTCTGTTTATCCTTTTATTAATCTGTTAAATGGGGAAAGAATGAAAAAGGCGAATTTGAAGGGGCCTCAGAAGGATGGACTGCCATGAGGTCAGGGGGAGGGGTTGAGCCAGGGGGGCGTGGTGGCCAACCTCCAAGGAGGAATTGAGGAGGTTAAAAATGTGTGCACGGAAGAGGGGGGCAACTGTTTTTGCGCAAATTCAGCCAGGTTGTTGTATCTAAACTTGTGTTATATGCAATAAACCGTATTTACCTCAGACTCTGACGATTGTGCTGTTTTGGGGCAGCGTTCAAATTCTACAACAATACCTGTAACACCGGGAAGGAAAAGGTTAGTAAATTATTATTAATACTATTATTTTTTTATTTTTTGGGGGGAGGAGTATAGTGTTGAACAAGTAAACAGTGGTGAAGACAATTTAGCTAGATGGACAGAGTTCAGTGGTAGTGGAGTCTGAAGAGGTGGGTTTTGAGTCTCTTGCGGAAGATCACAAGTGATTCCGCGGTCTTGACCGATTGCGGGAGGTCGTTCCACCAGTGAGGGATCAGGACAGAGAAGAGGCGAGACCGCGAGGAGCGGCTGCCAGGCGTCCGGAGGGATGGGGCAGTCAGTTTACCACAGGAGGCGGAGTGGAGGGGTCTGGCTGGGGAGTAGGGAGTGATGAGTGACTGGAGGTATGCGGGAGCAGTACCTCTGGCCGCTTGAAAAGCAAGCACCAGTGACTTGAATCTGATGCGTGCTGCGATGGGGAGCCAGTGCAGAGAGGAGAGTAGAGGGGTGACGTGGGTGAACTTCGGCTGGTTGAACACCAGGCGAGCGACAGCGTTCTGGACTAGGTGCAGTGGCTTGATGGCGCAGGCTGGAAGGCCTGCCAGCAAGGAATTGCAGTAGTCCAGACGTGTGATCACCAGGGCCTGGACCAGGAGTTGAGTGGCCTCTTGGGTGAGGAACGGTCGGATCCTCCAGATGTTGTGTACTTACTTTACTGTTTCACATTTCTTATCTTCATTTCAATTTAAGAGTAAGCTCTTGGAGCAAGAGTAACCTCTGTAATAAGTAGACTATTGTCTAGTTGAAATAAGATTGAAAAAATAAAAGTAAAAAGTCAATAATAAAAATAAATACACTAGCGTTGAAAAGTTTGGAATCACTGAGGATTTTGAGGTAGTTTCTATGACTTTAGCCACTGATTACGTATTCGTTAATCATAGTTGACGCATGTTTTTTTCAAGTACCAAATTAGCGCATTAGCATGATTACTTAAAGGAATACGCAGAGATTTTTGGGAAATAAGATTATTTGCCATCTTCTCATCTGACTACGGGTAAGATGGCAAATAATCTTATTTCCCCAAATCTCTGCATATTCCTTTAAAGTTGAGGTCACAGTGTGTTGTTAGCACAATGGAGTAATTGCTACTGAAAATGGGGCTATGCACTCATGTGTAAAGATTGAATTAAAAAGCAGATTTCAAACAATAATAGTAATTTGTAATATTAATGTCTTGACTTTTGATCAATTTGACTTTCAAAAGCATGACAATCTCTGGGTGATTCCAAATTTTAGTGTAAATAAAAATTAAAAGTCAGAGGTAGTAGGTAAATCAACTGCCTGAAGCCATGACCACTAACATTAACAAATAGGCCTAACTACTACTGGTCTTTACTGGCCAACAAAAGCCTTACAATCAGCCATTGCACGCCAAAGAAGCCCCCAAGGTAGGGCTGCCACCTCATGCACAAAAAAATAAGGAACACATCTGAAGTTTGCAGGGTCTTTCGCCGGGTGTATTTGCCACCCTGTATTTTTGTTTACATTGAGTTAATTTCCTGCATTTCTGTGACATTTGAGAAGTAGGCTAAATTTATTCATGTGATTTCAGAGAACCCTTCATATGTGCGCATCAATAAAGTCACCAAATTGCACAGAACGCCAGCGTTTGCGTTAAGAGGTGGTCTAGTTGGACGTTATCGCAAACTCATGATTTGACACCAAACTTGCATAGCGCCGACTGTTTTAATTGTCACACCCCCTATTGCGCTGCCCAGCCCATAGTCACGCAAACGCCTTTATTGCGCACCACGAAATTGCCAAACTCGGCGGAGGCAGGAAATATTCACTTTGCGACAGACGAACCTGGCAATTCACCAGCGCTAGGTCATAACGCCGCTTAGCGCCGGCACGAAAATAGAGCCCACAGTCTACAACAGATACATTCAACATACTATGTGATCGTGAACATAGAAAAAAAGGAAGAAACACCAAAGACACGAGAACACAGGGAAACAATAAATATGCCCTAATGTCCACCCTGATCACTAATAACACACAATGAAAACATCATCGCTTTCCTTTGTCCATTCCCATTGGTGGTTTCAAAATCTTCTTCGAGACCCCATAAAACTGGACCTTCTGGCAAAAGTCGGCCCATCTTCCCTTCACTTCATCGATGTGCTGGCAGTTATCACGGTCCAAAATGCGCCGAAGCTCATCCATCACCTATGAGATACACAATAGCCAATTCACACATCAGACCTTTGAATGCATCACTAAAAAGGAAGAAATTGTTATATAAAGCATTTTTCTGTATGGAACCATGTTTTTAATTATGTTCACAGTCAATAATGACTTACATGTCCAATGTCCTTGAAACAAGGATATGCATCAATTATTTGTTCATGTCTGTCCTCCTCTTTGATGGAATCAGAATCTATGAAAGCCCTTCTAGCTCCAGATTCCAGATCCAGGAGCTGGGCCACAGACTCCTTGTTGGGATTTGGTTTCTTCCACAGGGCCTGTAAGGTCCTGTAGTGTTTGGCCTGGGCTGTTGGACTGTCTGTGTCTGTAGGCTCGTTCTCTGTTAAGACACATAAATACATGACATTATTTGATATGAATGAGTGATACAGGAAGAAGAAAAGGTTTCCGCACACTGAAGCGTGAATGCTTTAGGGCTCTATTTTGATGGCAGTCAAAACAGAATGCATGGGGCACATATGCTAATATCAAAGTTAGTCTGGTACATCTGTCCATGGTTCACTGTAGGTGAGAGGGGAGGAAACCAAACTACACAGCTAGCTATCAAGGCAACACTTTTTAGATTGCTTGCCATCATTTTTTTTTAAACCTGAAAGATGTACTTCATGTGAAGTTGGCAAATGTGCCCAATGTGCTATGACTTTTGTTCATGGCTTACCACCATCAAAATGTAGCCCCATAATGTTTAAAAGTGTCATTTATTTAACTGGATTAGGCACCTTTAATTATTAAAGTTATATGTGCATTATGATGTGTTATTTTAGGGTTTTCCATCCATTCAAAACAAATACCGCATTAAGTCATAATGTAGAATGTGTATGGGTAACAGGTAATAGGGAAGGGTCCCATTGTAAGTGCAATGACCATCATTGCTTGACTGAGTGTATCATTTTGAATCCTTTCTGTCCTAAAGGCCCATAACCATGTATGAACTTTCTTGACATGATAACACAAAATGGGGAACAAATACCATTTTATTCAAGATAAATGTAACAGTGTGTCACAAAATGGCGGTTCTAGAGTGTTTAAGCTAAAACCACACTAATAACTAGTAACTGTCGTTAGTAGCTGACGTTAACGTTATGTCATGGGAAACTGACCTCGGGATGGATTATGGGCCAGATAGTTCTTCTCCGTATGAAGTTTTCTGGGCCTGGGAAAAGATCCCTCAAGTCATCACGTAACAGGGTGTCCAGCATTATTTCACTGATGTTTGCAGCTGTGGTGGGAAACAAATTGTGAGACACACTGGCATGGCAATTCATGAGTGTACTATAACAGTCAAACTGGACGAAACTTCATTCAACCTAGCTAGCTAGTGTGTTAGCTCATTTTAGTGCATCAGCTCACTATTGTTAGTTAATAAGAATATTTGCATACGTTACCCCTTAAAATCCCCACAGTCACGTCATCCAATTTATCCATGCCGTTAGCTCGCTAGCAGCTCACTAGTTAGGAGACAGTTTCTAGGTCAGCATGTTCATCCACATTGGATACCTTTAAGGACTAATATCTAAAATCCCCCCTATGTGACCTGTGCCATCCTGACAGGCCTGCAACCTACAGCTGTTTGCAGCTTTGAATTAGAACAATGTTACAATTTGAGGTGTGTGTGTGTGTGTGTGTGTGCGCAGTAGTGGTTTGTGTGTGTGAATGTGTGGGCGTGCACATGACCTGTGTTTGTGCGTGGGCACATCGTGTGTGTGTGTGTGTGTGTGTGCGCGCACGCATGCACGTGTAGTTCTCAAATGTATGTTCTGTCTCTCTCCTCTTGCGTTCTCTGGTCTTTCTGCCACTAGATGGCGCAATTGTCTAGTTCTGGCACAGAAAGCACAAGGGCGCAGATATATTCCTGTGAAGTCCCTGGAAAGGAGTCTTACCAGCTGTCGTCCCTCTCTCTGTCCAAATAATGTCTGACATTTCAAAAGGGAAAACCAGAGCCTTGGCCTCACTGCATCTCTGGCATATCTACTGGCTCTTAGAGAGATTCCGATATTTCTGAAATTCATACCTTTTGTTAAAGGCATGCACAGAAAGTTTTAATGTACAGTGGGGAAAATAAGTATTTCACCCCCTGCTGATTTTGTGAGTCTGCCCCCTTACAAAGAAAGGAACGGTCTATAATTTTCATGGTAGGTTCATCCTAACAGTGAGAGACAGTACGACATTTCAGCCATCATTTGTTGCCAGGGTCAAAGAAATCTGCCTGAGGCCTTCACAATCAGTTCTGAAGGCCCTGTAGCATAAAATAAGTGTTGATCAAACTGTTGCTTCAACCAATCACATTTTGAATTGAGACACCAAGGCCTTCTAGAAGGCTTAGGTACGTCAGCGTATTCACAGCCTTTTGATTGGATAGTCAGAGAGTGTCTGACTATGATGTAATGTGATTGGTTAAATGCTTTAATATGAAAATACACGTCTGGAAGCAGCGCAGCCAGGGAAAAGCTATGAAAGGAAGCGGACAGACCATTTGGAATTATTTAATAAGTATTCATGGACAAAATATAATTAACATCAGTTTGTGATTCAGACATTTGAGCGGACATTTTCAGCCCTAAAGCGAATTAAAACTTATGCCAGAAATACATCAGGGCAGGCTCGACTTTCAGCATTAGCTCGATGGCAATAGAAAAGGACTTCTTGATGGAACTGAAACACACGGATAATCTGTACGACAGAGTAATTGAACTCTTTTGAGGAAAGAAAGGAGGATGGATTTTGTGTACAAATAATAAGGATTTTTGGTGAGTAAAATGTTGCTATTTTCCTAAATAATATTGCAATTTTATGAGGTTATTATTGATGTTTTTGTATGTGTGTCGCAGCTGTAGCACCCCGGGTTTGTTTCTTCTTTATACTGCATTTCTGCATAATAAGAATAAGATGGTTTTTATAGCCATAAAATAGTTATTGAGGGGTGGATCGATTCAGACGGAGCCATAGGTGTAGCATGGGGGGTGCTACCCCCGGTCCATGAAATAACTGGTCTCAGCTTTCTCTCGTGTACCACCCCCCGTCTGCGGAAAATGAAACCGGTGAAAGGTTGGGCACCGTTACGTTAGTGCACGGCGGAGCACTACTGAAGGCCTAGGTGTGAAATGCACGGCCCGCCACTGACTTTATTGATACCCTAGGGGCCATTCGTCAGGCAGGCATGGAAACATACAGACAGGACCTATGAAGACAGCACAAGGCAAACATAAAGTGGCTTGACTGTCGAGAAATGTTGAAAAACATTTCAATAATGAAATACATACATGTGAATTATAGATCAAAATAAATGATTCTTTCTTTTTATATTAACACTTTGTTAGTCTTATCATCATTGTCCTTGTCAAGTGTTATTATTGCAGATGCTGCTACTACAACACACACACACACACACACACACACACACACACACACACACACACCTGTCAAAAGCCTCCAGAGCCAGGCCAAGCCTCTGGATGTCTGTGTGACCCCTGGGGCCTTGCTCCGATCCCCAGGGAGTTGGGGAGGCCAGGCCAAGCCTCTGGATGTCTGTCTGACATCCAGCGCCTAGCTGAGAGCACACAGCTCCACAGCCACTCACACCCCTGCACACGCTCCAGACCTGTGTCTGACATCCAGGACCGCTTCTTCCAGGCCTGCCTGGGCCATGCCCGGCCACCCTGTGCTCCACTTCATGGTTAGGGAGAACGAGTGAAGTCCTAAGCCAGCTGCTAGACTGTAAAGTTTACTTGCATACAAAACTTTAAATGGTCTAGCACTCTCTTACATCACAGATTCCCTGTTGTTTTATGTCCCTTCACGAGCCCTTAGGTCCTCTGTAGCACGTCTTTTAAACGCTCTGAAGGTCCCCCAAAAGAAGATTGGGGAAGATGCTTTCGTCCACTACGCACCTAAACTGTGGAACTCCTTACCAAAATGTATTAGGGAAGTGGGCTCAGTGGACATTTTTAAACGGCAACTAAAAACACACCTTTTTAATCTATCTTATAGATTTATTTTACCCACTATTTATTATTTTATTTTATTATATTATTTTTAAATGGCTTTATTCCTTTACTTACATGATTTTCTCTATGCCATTTGGATCAAGTATTTTACTATTATTTATATATTTCTTTCTTCTCTCTCTGTTTGTACTGTAATATAAAAGCACTTGAGTTTGAGCCACAGTTGTTACCAACCTGGAAAAATCAGAATCAGAATCAGAATCAGAATCAGAATCAGAATCAGAATCAGAATCAGAATAGGTTTTTATTGGCCAAGTATATTTGCACATACATGGAATTTTCTTTGGTATAATTGCTCACACAGACACATCTATATAAAAGTAGGCATAATTAAGTAGAAATAAAAGATGTCAACAATGAATATGTATATGTGAGTCCGGCATGGTGCAGAGAATATAAATATAATATAAAACAAAATATCAACAAAAAACATCAACAAAGTATATAAATATTTTAATCCGAAGTAGTGCGTGAGATAAATATGGTGACTCTGAGTGTAACAGTTCAGCTGCTCATGAGAGCCACAGCACGAGGGAAAAAGCTGTTTTTGTGTCTTGTTGTCTTGGTTATGAGTGACCGAAGACGCTTCCCGGAAGGCAGGGCTTGAAGGATTATTCAGAAATGACGAGTAGCCAAAATAGAAATAACCAGTTAAAGTAATCGCAATTTAGCAATGTGACTATGCTATTGTGGCAATTTTTGCAGCAGTGGCAATTTAGTAACATTGCAGAGCAGCGATATTCTTTGGAATATTGTTAGGAAATATGATCTGTGGGCATATTTGCTCAACAACTAGAGTAATCAAAATATAAATAATAATTTTAACATTAAAAGGATCCCCAAACAAGCATTTACGGGCAACAATTTCATTAATAGCATGTAGCCTATATAATAATTCCAGTGTCTAAATCAGGGGTGTCCAAACTACGGCCCGCGGGCCAACTGTGGCCCGCGGTCCATTTATAATTGGCCCGCGGCCGCATTCCAATATAATGGAATATGGCCCGCGCATGAAACTTGCACTTGACTGAGTTGTAATTCTTAGTTTCACCACTAGTGGAGCCACCCGTATTCATTGAACACTCCGCGAAATAAACGAACTGGTCTCAGCTCGCGTAGCACCCCCCGTCGACAGAAAATGGAGCGCTCTAATAGTGGCCCAGCCTTTCGTATATTTTTCTGTATTTGGCCCTCAGTGGAAAAAGTTTGGACACCCCTGGTCTAAATGATACATTCCTCACCCTACAATAGCCCCAGCTAATTTATAAGAATATTCATATTAGCAGGTTATGCACCGTTATCATAACCCTAACCCTAAATACAAGTTACTAAAATGCCACAATCGTCCAAATAATAGAAGAAAAAATGCTTAAAAATAGAAAACCTTCAAACCTTTCCCAGCGGATGTGTAAGGCAATACCAAGCCTTATTGAGACTGAAAGAAGTTACGTCCATTCGGTATAGCATATAGCCTACAAGAACCACACATTTTAAAGTAATCCGATAACAACGTTACTATAATGCCACATAGTGATATTTTAATTGAATATACATGTTTAACATAGGAGAAATAGCTCATCAACGTGGTCCTACTTTAGATCTCTATATTATTTTCTCAAATCTACATATCAAAAAAGATAATATGTTTACTGTGGCATTTTAGTAACCTACACCAAATACATGAATTCCCTATAAATTCAAAAATATGCATCCAATCGTCCTGCCAATGAGTGTTGTTGACGAGGGGCGTTGTTAGAACATCTCTACAACAAGTGAAGCATATGTGACACGTAAATCCCTTAAAAATATCAAGGACACATCCCACCCTGCTTTGAACATAAGGTGCATGCCTTATCATGCAAGCTTGGGTCATTTTTTGGGCCCACCACGCTTTAGACTTTTAACTTTGTATTAGGGATCCCGCAAGTTTTACTGCCAGCATTCTTAGGTTGCGCGGCGGGTATACTGTATTATAAACCACTGGAACTAGACTATCTGCAGAAGTTGTGTGGCAATGATGTAGCCACTTATCCAATAAAATTATTAATAAGCTACATAATACAGGTAAATACCTAGCACACAGTTGGGTCAGCTTAAGTGTCTGTTTATTTCTTTTCATTAATCTTTTAATTAAATGATGAAATTTAGAACAAAGGAAAGTAAAAAATTGGTCACGATGGGGATGGAATGCCATGAGTTCGAGGGGAGGAATTGAGCTAAGTGGGAGTGGTTATAACGTCAAGCTCCAAGGCAGGAGGAGTTAGGACATGTTAAAAGGTTGATGCACGGAAAGGAGGCCAGAGCTGCCTTCGCGAACAGCCTGGTTTTCTTGTAGGTGATTTCGCATTGCGTACAATAAAACCCGATTACATCTGACTCTGAAGAAATGTGTTGTTTTTTAAGAAGTATTAAATGTGGTTCCGGATCACTCAGTCTATCTGGCCCTGGCTGAGATCTGATTCTCCCACACCTGTTTATCTCTACTGGGTGACGTGCAGACTCCATGACTGAACACAAAAGCACAGCAGATAAATCGTTTTCTACCGTATCTCAGCTCAAACAAGCACATCCTCTGCTCTCATCCTCACAATCCGGGGTCAATGAAAGCAATTAGGTCAGCCAAAAAACATTTGTTATAATTGACCCAAGTAATAAAAATAATCAAATACATCCTTTTTTTAAATAAATATTTTCATAGTTTGTCTCAGTTAAAGGGTTAAAGTCCTCACAATTTATTGCAACATAATTTTCAGATAGTGAAGAGTCCACACCCTATAATCATATCATGTTACCTCATAAAAAACAAACCCTTTCACTTTTTCCCATCCACAGTCTCTAAATCACCTGCACAGGTGTAGACACCATTTTGTGAGGTGGATTGGTAATGTGAGTTTCAGACTGAGAACTTCTACACACCTCGATTCCTGGGAACAGAAGGGTGAAACAGGTATGTTTAGAAGACACACGCTCTCTCTTTTCTCCCTCACACACACACACACTAAGGAGTAACATACAGCTACACAGTGGTAGTTATAGTTCAGTAAATAACAATTTAGCGAATTGGCACAGTGGACTTTTACAACAAAACAAATCTGGACACTTATGATGCGAAAGTGTTGATGTTATATCTGTGTGGAATTCACAAAGGTTCCCTTTGCCTTGAAACAGGGGTACACTACAGTAAACAGCCTGGGTGCTCTACTGCCAAAAAGGACTCGTGACTTTGTCCTGTAGTCTCAGGAGTGGGTAGGGAAGGCAGAGGCACCCCAGATATAAAACATGAAAATACATCACCTAATGTTTCAGAATATGGGCATGGTATGGTATGGATATGAACTAAAGGAATCATTGAAACTGTGTGTTTTAAACAAGTCATAAAAAGCTGTTGCCACGGGTGTGTAAATGCCCCAACATACTAAATGCAGTTTAGAAAGGGGAAATTACTCTCACACCGCTTAACACAAGAGGGGAACATCACCAACAAGAGCAGATCCAGAGAAATATACACGTTTCTATTGTTCAGACGTTGTGCTAAAGTGCGCCAGGGCTAGGGGATTAAACAAAACCTTAAGCAGTCACATGTGTCCCTTTTCAGCTAAGCATGGAAGGAAGTCATACGTGACTGAAATGTCTGCTTGCTTTTCTCTTTCTCTCTCACACACACACACTCACATACACACACACACACACACACACACACACAGACATACACACACACTCTCTCACACACACACACACACACACACACACACACAGACACACACACACACACATACATACACACTCGCACACAGTCACACACACACAGACCCACACACACACACACTCACACACTCACACACAGTCACACTCACACAAGACACACACACACACAGTCACACACACACACACACACACACACATTCTAAGCAGTGCTTTTCAGTCACAGTTCAGACAGCAAATAACTAGTGAATTCTAAAAATAAGTGTCAAGTTTCAACAGAGAATCAAATAATGATTGTAATGATTTTACAATACCACTCGGTTGAGTTATGTAAACAAAAACATAACTTGTTGTTATTATTTATTATTAAGTAATAAAAATGAGCAAATAACTATTTTTTTCTTTTGTTTTTTTTCACAGTATGTCAGGTAAAGGGTTAATGGTTCAGGTTCTGTTGCCTCTGCATTTTAGACCATAAAAAGCCTCAAAGTTCACTGCTGGATGACTTGTTCCAAGGTGGTGCCACTAGACAATAAAATAATACAAATACATCACCTAATTTTTTAGAAAAATGTATATGGTACAGTATGGGTATAGCCTTAAAAAGACAAACCCTTTCTAAAATTAAGTGATGTTGTTCTATTGTGGAGTACCCTCTACCTCTTTTGTAAATATCAGGCCGATTTTCAACAATTGATTTTGAATAAAAGATTGATTTTGGGAGGAAATATTCTATGTAATGACTGATACAGTTCTAACAAGGGGAAACACATGGAATGCTGTTCTGTAATTTTGTGAGAGAAAAACAAATCAGTCTCTGTGGTAGTATTCCTGCAGTGTTACTCTAAGTTTCACTGCTGGCCCATGTGTGCTCTCTCTCTCCATTTTATCTCCAGCAGAACTGTCTGTACAGGAACGGCATTCTGCTGAAGAGAAAAACACAATTTTTGAACACGATTTGAATTTGACATTATATCAATTTGATATGCATGTCCTTTCCTCTGTAACACATTATATCTTGGTATCTGCTGCAGGAAACATGGGCTTCATCTAAAATGTGAACACGACAAATGGATTATTGTTACATCATTACTATTTGAAAATGTCAGCTAATGTATGATAATAAATCTCCAATTGACTGTTTACAGATCAATGTGGATACCGCATATCACCGTAATATAAGCAGATGGAGACATACATGGTGTGAGACTAAGATTTATTTAATAGGAATATCATTATTTTGTAGATACAGAACCTTGCAAATAAGGTTGTTGAGGCGCTCAGCTCTGGGTCACATGATGTGAATATTGCCATTTTCCCCTCTGGGGGAAACTGTTTTGTTACAGCATATGATGACCATGTGATTTGGTCCAGTGAAATATTTAGATGCAAATAAAGCAATAATTGTATTACTTGAGAGAGAGTAAACAGATTTTTTAAAATATGACACTCATTGACAGAAAATATCTATTTCATCTGATCTGATGCATTAAACATGTTTTTAACTTTAAAATATTTAAAAGGAGTTTTTATGAATGTAAATATCTGTAAGTTAGCAATTTCCACAATGGTGAGGATATTAAAAAAAAAGTTAAATCCTGTCCTGAAATTGAAGATGGGATGTGGAAAGGTGGCAGTGTTAGCATAATGGTTAAGAAACAGGGTTTGTAACACCAAGATTAAAGGTTCGATCCCAGGTGGGGCACTGCCATTGTATCCTTGAGCAAGGTACTTAACCTGGATTGCTTCAGTAAAATATCCAGCTGTGCAAATAGATTATATATAAAGAAATGTGAAACTGTAAGTCCCTCTGGATAAGAGCGTCTGCTAAACGCCTGTAATGTAAGATGGACATTTTCATGAATTTATTAAATCTACAGTCATTTTTTTCAGTGGTTTGTTGGAAGGGAAAAAGTGCAGAAAAAGGATGGAGATATATTTAAAATCACTGGGGTTGAACAGCAGCCTTTCGGTGCGGGAGGAACATTCTCCCTAATGCCACCTCTCATTGTAAATGAGCAGTGTCATTCCCTGTGTGGAGAATTTCACATTCTCACCTCTAGGGGTCAGTACTCAGCGCCCGGTTTCAGAAGCATCAGAGCAAAGTGTACTTTTATTCCTAAACCTATTGCTGCAATAAACACCAATCTACACTGATATGCATTGTATTCTTTATTACTATATATATGCCATCAGAATCCTATATTTAAATTGCAGAGAATAACCTTCATTGTGTTTTTAATACAGTATTGAGATTTATTTTATCTTTGAATATTTAATATTTATTTTATGTGTCTGTTGTTGTATCCTCTGTATTCTTGTATGTTTATTTGAATTTAGCTGCAACCAAATTGCCCCTTGGGTACACTAATCTATTGAATTGAATGGTTGTAATGTTTGATTATTATGTTATTATGACAGAGAGAAGGGCATTGGGCGTGGAGGGTTCTGGAGTGGCAGACATGGAGACTGGGTGTGTATCCTCCCATCACAGTGAGTTCTTTGTTTCTGTCGATTAAACAATTTCATATAACCCCTTGTGTGCATTTCCCACAAAACGGGAAATACAATAACTAATACTTATATTTGCAAATACTGTATTTGGTATTTATTCTTCATTGAGCAGCCTGTAAATATAAGCAAATAAAAATGTAAGTATTACAGATATGTGCACATTTGTTCAGTCTTGTATGGGTTGTACTGGAGAAGATATACATAGTGTCTCCATGAAAGTTGGGTAAAAATGTTTTTTCCTGTTACCTGAAGAGATTCGATCGAGTGGCCAAAGGAAAAGCCAGCAACAATATGTGTATCAGTGAAATATTTTTAGAGATGGTTTGTTTCAAAATGCTTATAGGCTTAAGCTTTGTTGGTAAATATTGTATACATTAAGACCAAATTAGACTTATGCTATAATCTATTCTTCACTTAAATTCTTATACTGTATTGCCTGATATAAAGTGCATCCTCACCATTTACTTCTTCTTGTAACCCTTCAGTATTGTGTTTGATATGCCTTTAATCAATTAATAATGTTTAATTAGGGCTATAAACTCCTATGTTCATACATGACTTTGATGATTAGATGTTTCAAAGTTCAGCATTGCATAATGAAAATAACGTCCTTACTGTAATGCATTACAGTAACTAATATAGTCGTCTCATATTAAATAAATAAATTAATGTTGTGCTATTGCTGTTAAAAAATTAGGAAAACACTGTTTGGTGACTCATGTACAGGGATGATCAAAATCTCAAATTATTATAATGGGGTTGTTTCCGGGTGCCCAAAGGGACAGGACAGTCAGTTAGCCAAAGGAGGCCGAGTGGAGAGATCTGGCTGGGCTGTATGTCAGGATCAGAGTCTGGAGGTAGGAGGGATCAGTACCCTTAGCCTCCTGATATGCCAGCACCAGTGTTTGGTATTAAATTTGGGCTGCTATCCGAAGCCAGTGAAGTGTGGTGTGTAGTGGAGTCATAAGTGTGAATTTCAGTAGCTTGAAAACCAGACACACTTTTTCATATTAAGTATTTCATTTTTGTCTGCAAGGTTTCTAAGCTGAATGAAATGTTATGAGTTGTCCCCTAATGAGGAATATATTATGTTCTTTCTCTCTGACAGGGGAGGAACACCGTCTCTCAGAGCTGAGCATTGTGCTGCTGGGGTGGAGTAGGAGTGGGAAGAGTTCAGCAGGAAACACCATCCTGGGCAGAGAGGAGTTTGAGTCTGGAATAAGAACTGCACGGTGTGTGAAGAGACAGGGTGAAGTAGCTGGGAGGCAGGTCACTGTGGTCGACACACCAGGCTGGGGGATCACCTCGTCTGTGAAGGACACTCGAGAGGTGGTTAAACAGGAGATGGTGCGCAGTGTGTCTCTGTGTCCCCCAGGACCCTACGCTCTCTTCCTGGTCATTAATGTGAGCTCATCATTCACAGAGTCACACAGGAGACCAGTGGAGGAACACCTGGAGCTTCTCAGTGAGAGAGTCTGGAAACACACTATAGTGCTGTTCACCAGGGGAGACTGGCTGGGAGACACAACCATTGAGCAGCACATTGAGACTGAAGGGAAGGCCCTCCAGGGGCTTGTAGAGAAATGTGGGAACAGGTATCATGTTCTCAACAATAAGAACAGGGGTGATAGCACTCAGGTCACAGAGCTGCTGGAGAAGATAGAGGAGACAGTGGCCAGGAACAAAAGTGGTCACTTCACCATAGAAGAGAGTGATGAGGGGTTTAAAAAGTGGTGTAAAGGAGAGAAAGTGGATGAAAAGCAGCTGAAACAGAAGTTTGAGGAGGAATGGAGCAGAAGAGAGGAGGAGCTGATGGAGAGTATGGCGACGGTTGGGATCGATTCAGAGACAGAGGGATCCACTCTGCCAGTCAGGAAGAGGAGGGACAGCCTTGATTTATATCCCCCTTCTAGTGAGTTCTATTCATTACCTTCTACAGTACAGATTTTATTTTACAGTTTAGCTGCACATTAAAAGTCCATCACCTCTCCTCAACTCTTTGAGAACACAACTGAACAATGTGCAGAGTATTTACAACATGACTGTTCTAACTGTGGTGTGCATACACTTTGTACACCTTTTTAATCATGTGCTAATGTGGTATACAAGTCAGCTTAGCAAACATATATTACATTTACATAAGTAATTTGTTTCAGTTACTTTGGGTGAAAAGTATTCATCTGATTTTCTTATTAAAGTCAAGCTGAATTACACAGACAGATTTAGTTTTACAATAGAGAACTCAAGGGGCCTCGGGTGGCGTAACGGTAAAGGAAGTCGCCCGGGGTTGCCCACTACGGTCGGGGTTCGATCCCCGGCTGCACCAGCCCAGCTAAAATAATAATAGGTGAGTTCCGTCTCGGAGGAAGCGGTTCATTGCCAGCCTCGGAGAAGTGGCTTGTCCCGTAGATGCGGGCGGCGGGCTCCTGGGGGAGGGTGAATTGAGTAAATAGAGGGTACAACTGGTCACCCAATTAGGGGAAAAACAGGAGAAAAACAAACAAAGAGTAGAGAAGACAAAAGACTCTTAGCTATCTTAGAGAATACAGTGTGGTTGACCTGTAGTGTAAAGGCCTTGTTGTTGTTGTGTTTCAGTGAGTGGAGGGACTCCAGCCCCCTCTGAAGCAGGCAGCTCTGAGTGGGGATATGAATCGGCTCATGAAAGGTCCAAACAGAAGGTGTTACCGTGGCTGAATAGGAGTGAGACGGAGAGATCAGGATCGTCTCGATACGGAACAAGGAGTTCTGTAGTGAGTGAGGCAGAGTCTGAACTGGAAAAGGTTGATGTGAGTGACATTCCACACAACAAATATACATAAAATAATAATAAAAATCTCTGAGCTGCCCTTTAAAGTTTAAAACACATTACCAAAATAAAAAGGCTTTACTATGAATCTGTAATGTAAAATTGTTGATATAGTTTATTTTGTACTGTGCAGAGCACTGCTACTGTTGATCTGTTTTATAAGTATGAATATGTTCCGATCTATGTTTTGTAAATCTAGTACATTCCAAATGTCATAATTTGCAATTCATGGCTGTGCTGGTGGCTATAGGCATACCATATTAGTTTATGTTGCTCATCGGTCATAATTTCATAATTAACTCTTACAATCTTTAATTATAATCCTGCATTATTTTAATCTGTAATGTTTACCTTGTCTGTGTATGTCATTACCATATATATATATATATATATACATATATGAAATCAGGGGTGTCTGGTACTGCCATGTGAACTGAGGAGGTGGGTAAAAGCCATGTGCCAGAGGTCATTGGATGTTTAGGATACTGTGGTAATGATTGACAGTGCAGTTGCCATATCAACAGTATATTACATATTTAAGGGGATCTGTGATTGGATAGGAGCACTTGCTCTAGAACACTGGTGTCAAACTCATTCCATGGAGGGCCGAGTGTGTGCAGGTTTTTGTTGCAGCCAATTCACTACAGCAGGTGATTTCACTAATTATCTCCCTTCTTCAACCAAGGAGGAACTCATTGAAATCGCCTGGTGTAGTGCATTGGTTGTGTTCTATAATAAAATAAGGGAGATGTACGGAGCTGACCCTGTGTCTGTGTGTGTTTTAATTTTCACTGTTTCATTTGCATTCAGGACACAGAGCTGCTTGAGAAGAGAGAGGAGACAGTGGCCAGGAACATAAGTGGTCTCTTCACCATAGAAGGGAGTGATGAGGGGTTTAAAGAGTGGTTTAAAGGAGATAAAGTTCCTGGGGGAGGGTGAATTGAGTAAATAGAGGGTACAACTGGTCACCCAATTAGGGGAAAAACATGAGAAAAACAAGCAAAGAGTAGAGAAGACAAAATACTCTTAGCTGTCTTAGAGAATACAGTGTGGTTGACCTGTAGTGTAAAGGCCTTGTTGTTGTTGTTGTGTTTCAGTGAGTGGAGGGACTCCAGCCCCCTCTGAAGCAGGCAGCTCTGAGTGGGGATATGAATCGGCTCATGAAAGGTCCAAACATAAGGTGTTACCGTGGCTGAATAGGAGTGAGACGGAGAGATCAGGATCGTCTCGATACGGAACAAGGAGTTCTGTAGTGAGTGAGGCAGAGTCTGAACTGGAAAAGGTCGGTGTGAGTGACATTCCACACAACAAATATACATAAAATAATAATACAAATCTCTGAGCTGCCCTTTAAAGTTTAAAACACATTACCAAAATAAAAAGGCTTTACTATGAATCTGTAATGTAAAATTGTTGATATGGTTTATTTTGTACTGTGCAGAGCACTGCTACTGTTGATCTATGTTTTATAAGTATGAATATGTTCCGATCTATGTTTTGGAAGTCTAGTACATTCCAAATGTCATAATTTGCAATTCATGGCTGTGCTGGTGGCTATAGGCATACCATATTAGTTTATGTTGCTCATCGGTCATAATTTCATAATTAACTCTTACAATCTTTAATTATAATCCTGCATTATTTTAATCTGTAATGTTTACCTTGTCTGTGTATGTCATTACCATATATATATATATATATATATACATATATGTGAATCAGGGGTGTCTGGTACTGCCATGTGAACTGAGGAGGTGGTAAAAAGCCATGTGCCAGAGGTCATTGGATGTTTAGGATACTGTGGTAATGATTGACAGTGCAGTTGCCATATCAATAGTATATTACATATTTAAGGGGATCTGTGATTGGATAAGAGCACTTGCTCTAGAACACTGGTGTCAAACTCATTCCATGGAGGGCAGTGTGTGCAGGTTTTGTTGCAGCCAATTCACTACAGCAGGTGATTTCACTAATTATCTCCTTCTTCAACCAAGGAGGGAACTCATTGAAATCGCCTGGTGTAGTGCATTGAACCCAATGAGTTGTGTTCTATAATAAAATAACGGGAGATGTACGGAGCTGACCCTGTGTCTGTGTATGTTTTAATTTTCACTGTTTCATTTGCATTCAGGACACAGAGCTGCTGGAGAAAGAGAGGAGACAGTGGCCAGGAACAAAAGTGGTCCCTTCTGGTTTTAAACAGTGGTTCAAACGTAAGAAAGTGGATGAAAAGCAGCTAAAACAGAAGTTTGAGGAGGAATGGAGCAGAAGAGAGCAGGAGCTGATGAAGAGGAAGGCGACGGTTGTGGTCGAAGGTGAACACATTAAAAGTCCATCACCTCTCCTCAACTCTTTGAGAACACAGCTGAACAATGTGCAGAGTATTTACAACATGACTGTTCTAACTGTGGTGTGCATACACTTTGTACACCTTTTTAATCATGTGCTAATGTGGTATACAAGTCAGCTTAGCAAACATATATTACATATACATAAGTAATTTGTTTCAGTTACTTTGGGTGAAAAGTATTCATCTGGTTTTCTTATTAAAGTCAAGCTGAATTACACAGACAGATTTAGTTTTACAATAGAGAACTCAAGGGGCCTCGGGTGGCGTAACGGTAAAGGAACTCACCCAGAGTGCAGGTTGCCCACTGCGGTCGGGGTTCGATCCCCGGCTGCGCCAGCCCAGCTAAAATAATAATACATGAGTTCCGTCTCGGAGGAAGTGGTTCATTGCCGGAAGTGGCTTGTCCCGTAGATGCGGGCGGCGGGCTCCTGGGGGAGGGTGAATTCAGTAAATAGAGGGTACAACTGGCCCCCCAATTGGGAGAAAAACTGGGAAAATTTGAAAAACAACAGAGAACACAAGAGAAAGACTCTTAGCTCTCTTAGAGAATACAGTGTGGTTGACCTGGGGCCTGTCTCACGAAGGAAGTTCAACATAGTCAGGGTATCTTTGTGTTAGCTGGCTACACAAAGCCTAACAAAGGCAATTACGGCTAACCTGTCTCACGACGGTGGTTATCAACTCACTCTGTCAACCCTGGTTTTGCTGATCGAACACATGAACACAAAAGGGGCGGCGTTTGTAACATGTAACATGCAACATGGACAGATCCAGAGCACTGTTTAACAAAGTAGGATTGGTGGGTTAGCGAGCTAACATTGGGCTTAACCCTGGGTTTTCGGTCTCACGACTGTGGCTCACCCAGGGCTGCGGTGATGGGAATGTGAGTGCGATTTATTGCACCAATCACTCAAGAATCATATTAGAAAATTACACTGCATTTAATATGCAACAGTACATTTTATTAATTATTGATAGCTACACACATATAACTATATAAACTGTATGTTTGCACAGGTTCTCGCATCACCAACAGAATACGTATATGTACCGGTGGCTAGAAAACGTAGGGCAATACATACAGTTTGCTGCACAGTGATCACATGGCTTCGAGGAGTTGCATTTGTGAAATGTGGCTCTAGAAGCTTGCAAAGATACAATATTCCCTCCGCGGAGAATCTTTATCTCTGATATAAAAAAACCAATTACGCAATTCTCTAGGATTGGTGAGGCCATTTTCCAGAGAGCTGATTGGTGAGGGGGCGGGATTTTTATAGGATTGGATCCGTTAGCCTACATTTACATATTCGGCATTTAGCAGACGCACTTATCCAGAGCGACTTACACAGTTTACATTTCTTTACATACAATCCATTTATACAGCTGGATATTTTACTGAAGCAATTCAGGTTAAGTGCCAGAATCACTGTCAATCCACACGTCTCTTTTGAGGCTGTGAGGAAACATGTCTCTGAACTGAAAGAGCGACTGGAGGACGTCTGCAAGGGGGAATTAGTCAAGATCTCTCAAACAGGTGATAAAAGCAGAAATAGTTTCCTTAATTTTATGTCATGTATGCCCTTTAACATTTAGGAATTATATTTAGCAGTTTCATCATTTTGTGATAAGGGATATTCCTCAGCACTGGCAGGATATTTTAATTCTATATGCAGGGTTTCAGCTGGAGCTTTGCCCCATTCAGTGTAGTCTTGTTGGCTGAGTGAACCCCATTCCTCACTTCCATACAACAGTATTAAGCTTAATACTGGCAATTGTTATTATTATATGTATTTTTCCCAAATTCTAATAAGTATACTGTGTTTAATCAAATAAAATCAAACCAAATTTATTTCTCTCATCTCACTCATCATTGTCTAAGCCGCTTATTCCTGGTCAAGGTCGCGGGGGGGCTGGAGCCTATCCCAGCATGCATTAGGGGCGAGAGGCAGAAATAAACCCTGGACAGGTCGCCAATCCATCGCAGGGCACACACACCATTCACTCACACACTCATACCTACGGGCAATTTAGACTCTCCAATTAGGCTAACGTGCATGTCTTTGGACTGTGGGAGGAAACCGTAGTACCCGGAGGAAACCCACGCGGACACGGGGAGAACATGCAAACTCCACACAGAAAGGCCCCCGGCCTGGATTCGAACCCGAGACCTTCTTGCTGTGAGGCGACAGTGCTATCCACTGCACCACTGTGCCACCTCAAATTTATTTGTATAGCGCTTTTCACAATTGAATTGTCACAAAACGCTTAACAGAGGGGGAACCCAGGCCTAGACCCCCCCAAAAGCAAGCCTAAAGGCAACAGTGGCAAGGAAAAACTCCCTTGGTAGGGAGAAACCTTGGGAGGAACCAGACTAGAAGGGGGGGAGCCCATCCTCTTCTGGCCGGCACAGGGTATGTCTAAAAAAGACCATGTCATGGTCAGTCCAAGATGGCTCAGGGCTGAAAGACTTTGCCCCTCCTGAGTTAGGTAGTCAGCGGGGGGGCTAAACCACGCGGAGAGGGTCCAGATCCAGGAACTGGGGTTGGCGTAGGGGGTGAGGGTTGATGGGGGCAGCTCACACTTCTCGCAGGATCTAGGGCTCGGGGGCAGGGGCCGAGGCAGAGAAGAGAACATGCAGTCAGAAAAAAAAAAGCAGTGCTATAGCCAGTAGCATTATGTAAGAGCAGGGGAGCACAAGCATAGGAAATATACAGATAGCTCCAACAGGTGTAAGCTATGGCAGCATACCTATTAGGAGAGGGACAGAAAAAACACGCAGCCATGAGAGAGTTCCAAACCATCCACACCTGATCAAGGATAACCAGCATAACAGTGGTGGTAACACATTGAGGAGGTGACAGTATGGAAAGTTTCTCACTCCATAAGACACTAGGGCACGGCCTTCTCCATCTCTCCACCTAGACTATGTTTGGCAGTAGGCTAGGCTGAAAAGATATGTTTTTAATCTACACTTAAAAATTGAAACTGTGTCCAAATCCCTAACATGCCTTTGGTAAACCGTTCCACAACAGAGGAGCTCTAAAAGAGAAGGCTCTACCACCAGCTGTGCTTTTCAAAATTCTAGGGAGTAATAGATGGCCGGCTTCTTGTGAACGAAGCAGTCGTGTCGGGCTTATAAGGGGCAATCATTTCGGTCAGATATAAAGCGCAAGTCCGTTCACTGCTTTAAAAGTTAGCAACAGTACTTTATAATCAGCCCGATATTTAATAAGAAGCCAATGTAGTGATGCTAACACAGGAGTAATGTGCTCATACTTCTTGGATCTAGTCAAATACGTGCCGCTGTATTCTGTACTAGTTGAAGACTCTTTAGAGAGCCACTATAGGAGCCGGATAATAAGGCATTACAATAGTCTAGCGTCGATGCGACAAAGCATGCATCAAGGTTTTGCATCCTCTAATGACAGAATGTGCCGAATTTTAGCTATGTTTCTTAGGTGAAAGAAAGCTACTCTGGAAGTGTTTTTAATATGAGTGTCAAATGTAAGATCCTGGGCCCGTATTCACAAAGCATTTTATCTTACCACTAAGAGTATTTCTAAATCGCACTAAAACCTTTTAGTTAGGAGTCCCACCTTAAAACCTATTCACAAAGCTGCAAAGACAAACTCATACTAAGGAATTCCTAGAATTGTCAAGCTAAGAGTGAGGGCGGGGTTGACGTCGTTGCTAGGGATGACGTTGTTTCTCATGAACGAGCTTACTCAGAATGCCCACCGCGATTGGCTGATATAGGGGATGGGTCATCATAGAGAAATACCTACGTTTTAAAGTAACAATTCCCTAAATCTCGATGCAGAGTTACAGTGAAGAGATAGACAACCATGTATGTTTTGGTTTGCTTTGTTTTTCATACGAAATGCCTTTCTGAGAGGCAGGTTTTTAGAAACGCGACCGAATTAAATAAAATAGAAACATTAGCGATCTTTTAATGTTTTATTAAATTAATTCAGGCATAAAACCACCCTAGTTAAATCGCCTAAGGCGTACTGAATCTAAAAATGTATTTTGTGAAATTTTCGAAGAAAGATTTAGTGAAATAACTTACATTGAAAAACAGAAATGATCATTCATTCAATTCCTTGAGAATAGTTACTGGTAATATTTGGTGGAAACGCGCCTTTGGTCCCGTTATTAATTTTTTTGCGGATCCGAAAAATGATCCGATGCACCCCTATTATATTCTAATAAAGATTCTAAAATACAAATGTAGGCTACGTGTCACTGATTTAACATGAAACCAAGAATACTGACTAGTCAATTGGTAACATGTCTGCATCTCGTAAACAATCAGCGGGTATCTATATATAATATATATAATATTTTATATATAATACCCTCGCGATTGAGGGTACCTTTTATGAGCTCTGTATCATTCAATATCTCCAGTGTTGACGCAATTGCGACAACGATTGCCGAGAGCAGCAGATTTTCGGATCGCCGTGAGGAGGTCTTTAGCGACTTAGAAGTCCTCTTGTCTGCTTCTAACTTATCCTGGACTTAGGAGCTGTTTTTAGCTCTCAAACCCTTTGTGAAATACTCTTATCCCAAAAATTTAGGACTCCTAAATTTATGAGTGACACGCCCATTATTTTTCGGACTTACTAAATTCCGGAGTTACGACCAACTTTTACCCTTAAAATGCTTTGTGAATACGGGCCCTGATCAATCTCTGTTTTATCTGAATTTAAAAGCAGGAAATTTACTGTCATCCAATTCTTTATATCAGAGATACAAGCCTCTAATTGAGTGAGTTGAAGTATTTCACCTGGTTTCATTGATATGTACAGCTGTGTATCATCTGCATAGCAATGGAAATTCACACCATGTTTACGAATAACATTACCCAGTGGTAGCAAGTATAATGAGAACAGTAATGGTCCCAGCACTGAGCCTTGTGGAATACCATATTTAACCTGAGAGTAGTCAGAGAACTCTTGATCTAATTGCACAAATTGAAACCTGTCTGATAAGTATGATTTAAACCATGAGAGTGCCCGTCCACGCAAACCAACCAGGTTTTCTAGCCTATGAAGGAGAGTCTGGTGGTCAATAGTGTCAAAAGCAGCACTTATGTCAAGGAGCACTAGAATAGAAACACAACCAGTGTCCTATGCTATCAGTAAGTCATTTACAACTTTAATAAGTGCCGTCTCAGTGCTATGGTTTGGTCTAAAACCTGATTGTACTGTTTCATACAGATTATTAGTTTTTAGGAAAGCAGTTAATTGTTGAGCTACAGATTTCTCTAAAATTTTGGACAAAAAAAGGAAGATTTTAAATGGGCCTATAGTTCTTCAGATTAACAGGACAGATTAACAGGACAGATTAATCTATGGCACTTTATTTTGTATCCTCTCTATAAAGCTTTTAATGGATTAAAACTGACTTTCAGCCCAAAGTAGTGGTAACTCAGTATGAGTTTCCTGGTCTGGTCATTGCACCTCCTTCTTCCTGTCTGCTCGTCGTGGCAACCAGGGAAATGAGCAACATTGTTACAGTTTCAAACCCTCAGATCCAACTGCCACTGCTGTTTAAAAGCAAACTGCCAAAACTACTGAGCCTCCAGCGCTCAGCACCATATATTCCTCACACTTTCATTTCATATTGTTATTAACCCTGGATGAGCCCAGTTTGCACTTACATGCATTTTATTGGTGAAAATATCTTCCCATTTCTCCAGGAAATATGATAGAAAGTTCATTTTTAGGAGCTCATCTTTCTTGTGATCTCTCTCCATATTCTAGAGCCCAGGACCAGAGAGGACTTCTTACAATGTGAGTCTGTAATTAAAACTAAATTAAAATCATTTTAAACATTTAAAAAAAATGTTACATTTTAAAACAAAAATAAGAGCTAGATGTGTGAATGAAAGAAAATGTTTAATTGAAACGTGTGTAAAACGTGTAAGAGATGTAATGTGATGCTTATGATCACTGAGCTCTCTTCTCTCCTTCTTCTCCTCCATCAGATTCCTGTCAGCTCACACTGAACCCCAACACAGCGCATAGACGCCTCCGTCTGTCTGAGGGGAACAGAGAGGTGACATGGGT
>JAINUG010000095.1:0-2500 GCA_029706075.1 Aldrovandia affinis
GGAGGGAGGGAGAGAGGAGAGGGAGAGAGGAGGGAGAGAGAGGAGAGGGGAGGGAGAGAGAGGAGAGGGGGAGGGAGAGAGAGGGAGAGGGGGAGGGAGAGAGGGAGAGAGTGTGAGAGTGGGAGAGGGGAGTGGGGAGGTGTGTGAGTGGGTGGTGAGTGTGGGGTGTGTGAGTGTGTGTGTGTGAGTGGGAGGGAGAGAGTGAGGGGGAGAGGGAGTGTGTGGTGTGTGAGTGAGAGGAGGGAGAGAGAGGAGAGGGGGAGGGAGAGAGAGGAGAGGGGGAGGGAGAGAAGAGAGAAGAGAGGGGAGGGAGAGAGAGGGAGAGGGGAGGGAGAGAGAGAGAGAAGAGAGTGAGGGAGAGAGTGTGAGTGTGTGGAGTGTGTGGTGTGTGTGTGTGTGTGTGGTGTGAGTGTGTGGTGTGTGAGTGGGAGGGTGAGTGTGTGGTGTGTGTGAGTGTGTGGTGTGTGAGTGAGAGAGGAGAGGGGAGGAGAGAGAGAGGGAGAGAGAGAGGGGAGAGGGAGAGAGAGGAGAGAGAGGAGAGGGGGAGAGAGAGAGAGAGAGGGAGGGGGAGAGAGGAGAGAGTGTGTGAGTGTGTGAGTGTGTGTGAGTGTGTGGTGTGTGAGTGTGTGAGTGTGTGGTGTGTGTGAGTGTGTTGTGTGTGTGAGTGTGTGTGTGTGTGTGAGTGTGTGGTGTGTGTGTGAGTGTGTGTGTGTGTGTGAGTGTGTGGTGTGTGAGTGTGAGTGTGTGAGTGTGTGTGTGTGTGCGCTCACCCTGTGTTGGCTCTAGAACAGGCCGCAGTCCTTCAGGTTGTTCTTGATGATGACGTCGGTCACGGCGTCGAAGACGAACTGCACGTTCTGGTGTCGGTGGCGCAGGTGAAGTGTGTGTAGATCTCCTTGTGTCCTTCTTCTTGTTCAGGTCCTCAAACTTGGTCTGGATGTAGCTGGCCGCCTCGCCGTACTTATTGGCTCCTGAACAGAGAGGGCAGCGTCCGTTAGATCATACAGGCACAAGCTCAGGTTCGGACAGACCATAATGAACTCACACTCCTATCGCATAGAGTTCGATCATTCATAGCTGCATCTTTGTCGTTTGGCAGGTAAAACAGTGAAAACCCAACAGGAATCACCTGGAGACACATCACCCTGACACTCCTGCTGTGATATATTGGCCTTTCATCTGCCAAAGATCTGGAACAAAGCATCTCTTTTACTATTGGAAACCCATGTGGATCTGAGTTGAGGAAGACAGCAGTGTGAAGTTCTGTGGGTTCGAATCCCAGGTGCCACATTAGAGCTGTGCCCTGCTGTTCCACACGCACACACTGGGGACAGCTGGGAAAACGGTGAGCGCAGTAGGTCACCCTGAGTGTGTAAAGGCACAGAAAGTCTGATGTAATGAGTGAACAGACACGGCTCTGTGTGGCCTGAAGAGTCCGCTGCTCTCTGCCTCCTTTCAAAACGGATGAGCGGGAAGTGAGAGAATCGCAGCATCGCACCCTGACCCCCCACAGGAAGGAACACGCTGACAAATTAAATTCAGGTGGAGAGTAGTTTCAAGAGAAAGGTGAAACTTTGGCTTATAAATCAAGTCTAATGAATGTTATTTAATTAACAAGGGAAATAACTGCTAGTTTTTATAAAACTTCAGAATTACGTGATTGATTGTTATGTGATGTATTTGTTTATTTATTGTGCTTTATGGAGTGTTGATCATATAGAGGGAGGACCACAATGGAAATAAGTTGGCTTTTTGGCAAAGTTTTTGTGTTATTTCTGTGTGTATTAATGTTATATCATTTACCAAGGGTATGTGTGTGTTGGATTGTGTGTATAGCTATTTCTTTTTAAATTGTCAAATAAAACGAATAACTACTACTACTAACACAATAAGTATTATGGTCTGGTGACAGCAGAGGGAATAGAGAGCGGAGGGAGTTGAGCACCGTCGAATGGGCTGACAGGAAGGCTCTGCTAACACAGAGAGCGCAGTACGCCGCTAACACAGAGAGAAATCACACTGAGTCACGCCACGAATACGACCGCGGGGAACTCAACCCAGCTCACCGAATCGTCCAGCGTCTTCCCTTTGGGTTATCTGAATAGATATTGTTATAGTGTGTTTTTATGGTTATAGTGGTGTGTATCAATCCGTATGCCATTAGCCACGACTGGGGGCTGCACAGTGTGAAGAGGAAGTGAAGTGGAAGTGCAGAGGAAGTGAAGAGGAAGTGCTCTGCTCTGTACCTGAGTACTCTGGGAAACAGATGGACAGGGCGCTGCGGGTGATCTTCTCCTCAAACAGGTCCTTCTTGTTGAGGAAGAGGATGATGGACGTCTCTGTGAACCACTTGTTATTGCAGATGCTGTCAAAGAGCTTCATGCTCTCATGCATTCGATTCTGTGGCGTTTTCAGAAAAAGAGACATTCAGGCATTGAGAGAAAATGTCTGCTCATTGGAAATACACTGGACAGAAGTATTCCATGTCTGGCCACTAGGG
>JAINUG010000095.1:7500-160000 GCA_029706075.1 Aldrovandia affinis
TCATATGTGTATATTTAAAATTGCACATTGAACCTATGAATTACAGGCCAAAAAAACCACATTCACTTCAATCACACCCAAAAAAAACATATTCACAGTCCGTTCATTATCAGTCCGTGTGTGAAACATCAGCTGTCATTGTATGGTAGAGAATTGGGTGTCAAACCACCACGCTTATCATATCTAGTAGCCCTGGAATAAATCAATTATTTCTTGGCTCATTGGCACTCATTTCACCTAAATCCAAATTCAAATTCATTCATATAATTTTAAGTTATTTTAAAAGAAAGACATACATACAAAAATACAGCGAAGCTATCATGTTGAATATCGGTGTCAGAGTTAACAATCTGTTAGGCTACACACAACACTGAACTGTCATTACAAATTATTATCATTGTTATTAATTAAATGCCAAGTGAATCCCCTTATTGGAAATACCTTTATTTCTCTGTCGTACAGGATTTCGCGACACATTGTTTGAATATAAATTATTGGGAAATGAGTAGTAGTATATGTATACAATTCTAAAAGGCTGGAAATGCAGTTACTGTAAAGTTTAATTTAAAAAACATTTGTGGATACTTCAATGGAGCAGGTTGTACACTGTATGTTCATCTATATGTCTTTTAGTCTGAACTCAAACTTGTTTTCAACGGGCTTTTAATTTCTAAATAATACAGTATTTACGTACTTTAGTTTAGTATTTGCAGTTAAAACTTTCGTTTACTCAGAATACAAGTTATTATTTAAAAAATAGGGGTAAAATGAATGAGTGTCCTTCCAGTTTAGCCAATGTAACAACATGTATTCTATTCTGAACTTTTGTATATGAGCCATTTACTGCCAAGATCATGATAGTTTACCAACTGTTTTCTACAAGGAGTTATTTCGTACATACACTACCGTTCAAAAGTTTGGGGTCACCTTCCATCTGGACTATGGCTAATCGGGCACTCCTTCATTCTTCAGCAAGATAACGACCCGAAACACACCTTGAAGTTGTGCAAGAACTATCTGGTGAAGGAGGAATGTGAACAACAACTCAAACTAAAGACCTGGCCTGCCCAGTGTCCAGACCTCAATCCCATAGAACTTGTATGGGACAAACTGGAAAGGAAGAGTCAAAGCAAAGCAACCCACAAGTTTCTCTGGGAATTGCTGCAGGATAGCTGGGAAAACATGTCGGGCGATTTCCTGCTAAAACTTATTAACCGAATGGCCACTGTTTGTGAGGCTATTCTCACGCCAAAGGGTGACTATTTTGAGGAATCCAAGATTCAATTTTCAATATAATTTTCTTGAACATTTCTTTGATGTTCATTTTGTTCATTGTTACATGTGTTTTTTTGTCATTTTAAAGTATTTACAGAAATGTATACGGTGTAAAGCATTGTCAATTATGAGATAAAAATAGTTTCCAGCAGGTGACCCCAAACTTTTGAACGGTAGTGTATGTAGAAAATACACAAAAACTCACCCTTTTCTGCTTTAAGTTCACCTGCAGATAAAAAAGAACAGGTTTAACCCACAGCTGCCAAATGGTTCACGTTCATTCACAGAGCATTGCACGAAACCATTCATATGTGTATATTTAAAATTGCACATTGAACCTATGAATTACAGGCCAAAATAACACATTCACTTCAATTACACACAAAAAAACGCATTCATAGTACGTTTATTTATCAGCCCATGCGTGTGTAAGACATCAGCTGTCATTGTAAGGTAGAGAATCGTGTGTTAAACCGCCACGCTTATCATGTCGAGTAGCCCGATTTGGCGGGGCCTCTCCCGAAGAGCAGCAGTGGATATTAATACATCCTGGTGAATATGCTGCCAGGTACCCGGAGGCAATTCCCCTACGCACCATGGCAACTAAAGGTATAGCCCGCAAACTACTTATGTTGTTTTCCCGAGTAGGCATTTCGGAGGAAATATTAACCTTCATGTCACATATCATGAGCAACTTGTGTAAATTATTTAAAATGAAACACTTGCGTATCTCAGTTTACCACCCAGAGACGGATGGATTAGTGGAGAGGTTGAACAGGGCACTGAAAAGCATGTTGCGGATGGTGATGGAAGCGAACGGGAGGAACTGGAACCAGCTGCTCCCCTTCTTAATGTTTTTGATTCGGGAGGTACCACAGGCTTTGACGGGTTTTTCCCCCTTTGAGTTACTATATGGCAGGCGACCGAGAGGGCTCCTGGATGTACTGTAGCTAAGGAGGGGTGGAAACAGCAGCCGTCTCCGTACCCCATCCTGGTGGAAAATGTGGCCGTAAGGGCGGAAGTACAGAATATACTGGCCGTGGGGATTATAGAGGAGTCCCAAAGTGAGTGGTGCAGTCCGATTGTGCTGGTGCCCAAACCGGATGGGACATTACGGTTTTGCAATGACTTTTTGTCTTTTCCCCTCCCCCTCCCCTCTGTGCCTAAACCATCTTCACCTGCCCCCACTGTCTTTGTCTGTCGCAACCTTCGCTCTCTCTCCCCCGCTGCCCTGTCAGCTACTGTTCTATACTCCCCCTACTGATGCCTTCTCTCAGCTACCTGCTGAGGTAGCCTCATCTACCCTACTGTCCTCCCTCTCCTCCTCCTTTGATTCACTCTGTCCTCTATTCACTAAACCTGCTCGTCTCCGACCCCCCACCCCTTGGCTAACAGACTCCATTCGGGCTGACCGACTCAAACTGCAAGCAGCAGAAAGGAAATGGAGAAAATCCAAATCCCCTGTAGCTTTGACTGACTTCCACACACTGCTGGCTACCTTTTCCTCTAACCTCTCCTCTGCTAAATCTGCACTTTTCCTTTCCAAGATTCAATCCTCTGCTTCTAATCCTCGTAAACTCTACTCTACGTTCTCCTCTCTCCTCACCCCTCCTCCTCCACCACCCCCCTCCTCTCTATCCACGGATGACTTTGCATCCTTCTTTTGCGAGAAGGTCGATGACATTCGTAACTCCTTCCCTCCATCCTCTCCCTCCATCCTCTCCCTCATCCAACCCTCCCTCACCCACCTCGCTACCTAAACCTCTCATCCCTCTGTCCTCCTTCTCGCCCCTCCCTGACTCGGACATCCTTCAACTTGTTCACTCCCACCGTCCCACCACCTGCCCTCTCGATCCCATTCCTTCACCCCTCTTCCAGTCCATTGCTATGGACATCTTCCCCTTTGTCTCCAATGTTATTAACTCCTCTTTCCTCTGGCTCTGTCCCCTCTTCCTTTAAAAGCGCCCATGTTGTCCCCCTCCTCAAAAAACCCTCTCTGAATCCTGCTGTCATTTCCAACTATCGACCTGTCTCTCTCCTCCCTTTCCTCTCCAAAACACTAGAGCGGGCTGTCTATAACCAACTATCTGCTAATCTCCTACAGAATGACCTGCTTGATCCTATCCAATCTGGGTTCAAGGCAGGCCACTCCACAGAGACTGCTCTTCTTGCGGTCACTGAGGCTCTTCAAACGGCTAAGTCCCAGTCTCTTAGCTCCATCCTTCTCCTCCTCGATCTGTCAGCTGCATTTGATACCGTGGACCAACAGAGCCTGCTCTCATCTCTCGTCGAGATGCGAATCTCTGAATCTGCACTGACATGTTCAAGTCATACCTAACTGACCAGTCCTACCAGGTGACCTGGAGGGGATCCCTCTCCTCTCCCCACACCCTCTCTACCGGAGTCCCGCAGGGCTCGGTGCTAGGCCCAGTCCTATTTTCCCAGTACACTAAGTCACTTGGTTCTGTTATCTCTGCTCATGGTTTTTCTTACCACTGTTATACTGAGGACACTCAACTCTTTCTCTCCTTCTCTCCATCTGAGACGCAGGTCCCGGCACGGATCTCTGCATGCCTGGCTGACATCTCTGCCTGGATGTCCACCCACCACCTGAAGCTGAACCTGGGGAAGACTGAGCTGCTCTTCCTCCCAGCGAAGGGCTCCCCGATGATTGATGCTTCAATCACCGGGGAAGGCTCCATAGTGTCTCCGCCCCAGTCTGCTAGGAGTCTTGGAGAGACCCTGGACAACCAGCTGCGCTTCTCGGGCCACATAGCAGCGATCTTCTGGACCTGACGATTCTCCCTCCACAACATCCGGAGGATCTGACCGTCCCTCACCCAAGAGGCCACACAACTCCTGGTCCAGGCCCTGGTGATCTCGCGTCTGGACTACTGCAATTCCTTGCTGGCAGGCCTACCGGCCTGTGCCATCAAGCCATTGCAACTAGTCCAGAATGTTGCCGCACGTCTGGTGTTCAATCAACCCAAGTTCACCCACGTCACCCCTCTACTCTCCTCTTTGCACTGGCTCCCCATCGCAGCACGCATAAGATTCAAATCACTGGTGCTTGGGTTTCAGGCGGCTAGAGGAACTGCTCCCCTTTACCTCCAGACACTCATCACACCCTACACCCCATCCAGACCCCTCCGCTCAGCCTCCTCTGGCAAACTGATGGTCCCATCCCTCCGGGCGCCCGGCAGCCACTCCTCGTGATCTTGCTTCTTCTCTGTCCTGACCCCTCGGTGGTGGAATGACCTTCCGCAATCGGTCAGGACCGCGGAATCACTTGCGATCTTCCGCAAGAGACTCAAATTAATTCTGTACGTCTAGCCTATTGTCATCACCACTGCCGACTTGCTCAACACTTCTTGTATATGTATCCCTGCCTTCTCATTTAATAAAAAAATAAAATGAAAAAAAATAAATAAATACTAACCTTTTCCCTCCCAGTGTTTTGGTATGGTATGCAGCTGCCTACAACAATGTCTATCACTATATTACTGCACTGACCTCGTGTGCAAACTATGATTGTTCCTACCATGTATTAATGCACATCTTGTAAGTGGCTCTGGATAAGAGGGTCTGCTAAATGCTTAAAATGTATTCTTGCAAAACGAGTCGTAGTATATGTATACAATCCTAAAAGGCTGGAAATGCAGTTACTATAAAGTTTAATTAAATTAACATTTGTGGAAACTTCAATGGAGCAGGTTGTACATTATGTTCATCTATGTCTTTCAGTCTGAAATCAAACATGTTTTCAACAGCCTTTTAACTTCTCAATAATACAGTATTTACATATTTTAGTTCTGTATTTGCAGTTAAAACATTTGTTTGCTCAGAATACAAGTTATTATTAAAATTCCTTAATCCCAGGGGCTGCTGGGTGACCAGTTAAGACACTGTTCTAGTGTGTGGATGGGCACCATCGTGTCCGTGTCTCATTGTGCACCAGCTTAACTGGTGGACTGTGGAGCTAAAGAAGCAGCAGCTTGACATCACATGTTCCAGAGGAGAGCACGTGCATGTCCCAAATTGACAGAGGAGGTTGCAGCCATGAGCGCCAACATATAAATTAGTCATTCCAATTTTGGAGAAAATAGGCGTAAAATGAGTGAATGTGTCCTTCCAGTTTAGCCAATATATAAACATGTATTCCATTCTGAACTTTTGTATATGAGCCATTTACTGCCAAGATTGTGCTAGTTTACCCAATTGTTTTCTACAAGGAGTTATTTCAAATATATGTAGAAAATACACAAAAACTCAGTTTTCTGCTTTAAGTTCACCTGCAAATAAAAAAGAACTGGTTTAACCCACAGCTGCCAAATGGTTCACACTCATTCACAGAGCATTGCATGAAACCATTCATACGTGTATATTTAAACTTGCAATTTTAACCTGTGAATTACAGGCTAAAAAAACCACATTCACTTCAATCACACCCCAAAAAAACACATTCACAGTCCGTTCATTTATCAGTCCGTGTGTCAAACATCGGCTGTCATTGTACGGTAGAGAATCAGGTGTCAAAGCACCACCCTTATCATATCTAGTAGCCCTGGAATACACCAATCATATCTTGTCTCATTGCCACTCATCAAACCTAAATCATTTAACCTAAATCCAAATTCAAATTCAGTCATATCATTTCAAGTTACTTTAAAACAAAGACATATGCACAAACATACACGGGAGCTATCACGTTACATATTCTTGTCAGAGGTAACAATCTTTTAAGCAACAGAAAACACTGAAATGTCATTATAAATTATTATCATATTATTAATGAAATGCTTAGTGAATCCTTTTATTGGAGTTACGTTTTTTTTCCTCAGTTGTACAGGATTTTTGCGACACATTGTTTGAATAGAATGTTGGGGGAAAGGATGTAGTAGTTTATCTATATATGTATACAATTCTAAAAGGCTGGAAATGCAGTTACTGTAAAGTTTAACTTTATTAAGATTGGATGGGCATCATCGTGTCCGTGTCTCATCGTGCACCAGCTTAACTGGTGGACTGTGGAGCTAAAGAAGCAGCAGCTTGACATCACATGTTCCAGAAGAGAGCACGTGCATGTCCCAAATTGACAGAGGAGGTTGCAGCCATGAGCGCCAACATATAAATTAGTCATTACAATTTTGGAGAAAATAGGGGTAAAATGAGTGAATGTGTCCTTCCAGTTTAGCCAATGTATAAACATGTATTCCATTCTGAACTTTTGTATATGAGCCATTTACTGCCAAGATCGTGCTAGTTTACCCAATTGTTTTCTACAAGGAGTTATTTCATACATATGTAGAAAATACACAAAAACTCACGGTTTTCTGCTTTAAGTTCACCTGCAGATAAAAAAGAACAGGTTTAACCCACAGCTGCCAAATGATTCACGCTCAGTCACAGAGCATTGCACGAAACCATTCATATGTGTATATTTAAATGTGCAATTTTAACCTGTGAATTACAGGCCAAAAAAAACACATTCACTTCAATCACACCCAAAAAAAACACATTCACAGTCCGTTCATTTATCAGTCCGTGTGTCAAACATCGGCTGTCATTTTACGGTAGAGAATCAGGTGTCAAACCACCATCCTTATCATATCTAGTAGCCCTGGAATACACCAATCATATCTTGTCTCATTGCCACTCATCAAACCTAAATCATTTAACCTAAATCCAAATTCAAATTCAGTCATATTATTTCAAGTTACTTTAAAACAAAGTATTATGTACAAACATACACGGGAGCTATCACTTTACATATTCTTGTCAGAGGTAACAATCTTTTAAGCAACAGAAAACACTGAAATGTCATTATAAATTATTATCATGTTATTAATGAAGTGCCAAGTGAATCCCCTTATTGGAAATAATGTTTTTTCTCATTGTAGAGAATTTTGGGACACATTGTTTGAATAGAAATTCTTGCAAAATGAGTAGTAGTATATGTATACAATCCTAAAAGGCTGGAAATGCAGTTACTGTAAAGTTTAATTAAATTAACATTTGTGTAAACTTCAGTGGAGCAGGTTGTAGACTGTATGTTCATCTATATGTCTTTCAGTCTGAAATCAAACATGTTTTCAACAGGCTTTTAACTTCTCAATAATACAGTATTTATGTATTTTAGTTGTGTATTTGCAGTTAAAACTTTTGTTTGCTCAGAATACAAGTTATTATTAAAGTTATTTAATCCCAGGGGCTGCTGGGTGACCAGTTAAGACACTGTTCTAGTGTGTGGATGGGCACCATCGTGTCCGTGTCTCATCGTGCACCAGCTTAACTGGTGGAATGTGGAGCTAAAGAAGCAGCAGCTTGACATCACATGTTCCAGAGGAGAGCACGTGCATGTCCCAAATTGACAGAGGAGGTTGCAGCCATGAGCACCAACACATAAATTAGGCATTCCAATTTTGGAGAAAATAGGGGTCAAATGAGTGAATGTGTCCTTCCAGTTTAGCCAATATATAAACATGTATTCCATTCTGAACTTTTGTATATGAGCCATTTACTGCCAAGATCGTGCTAGTTTACCCAATTGTTTTCTACAAGGAGTTATTTCATACATATGTAGAAAATACACAAAAACTCACGGTTTTCTGCTTTAAATTCACCTGCAGATAAAAAAGAACAGGTTTAACCCACAGCTGCCCAATGGTTCACGCTCATTTACAGAGCATTGCACGAAACCATTCATATGTGTATATTTAAAAGTGCAATTTTAACCTGTGAATTACAGGCCAAAAAAACACATTCACTTCAATCACACCCCAAAAAAACACATTCACAGTCCGTTCATTTATCAGTGCATGTGTCAAACATCGGCTGTCATTGTACGGTAGAGAATCAGGTGTCAAACCACCACGCTTATCATATCTAGTAGCCCTGGAATACACCAATCATATCTTGTCTCATTGCCACTCATCAAACCTAAATCATTTAACCTAAATCCAAATTCAAATTCAGTCATATCATTTCAAGTTACTTTAAAACAAAGACATATGCACAAACATGCACGGGAGCTATCACGTTACATATTCTTGTCAGAGGTAACAATCTTTTAAGCAACAGAAAACACTGAAATGTCATTATAAATTATTATCATGTTATTAATGAAATGCTTAGTGAATCCTTTTATTGGAGTTACGTTTTTTTTCCTCAGTTGTACAGGATTTTGCGACACATTGTTTGAATAGAATGTTGGGGGAAAGGAGTAGTAGTATATGTATACAATTCTAAAAGGCTGGAAATGCAGTTACTGTAAAGTTTAACTTTATTAAGATTGGATGGGCATCAGACTGTATGTTTATCCGTGTCTTTCATCAAATGCACCAGCATATTTTAACTGGTGGATTATGGAGCTAAAGTTATTATTAAAGCCTTAATCCAGCTTGACATCACATGTTCCAGAAGAGCACCACGTGCATGTCCCAAATGACAGAGGAGGTTGCAGCCATGAGCGCCAACACATAAATTAGGCATTCCAAATTTGGAGAAAATAGGGGTCAAATGAATGAATGTTTCCTTCCAGTTTAGCCAATGTAACAACATCTATTCCATTCTGAACTTTTGTATATGAGCCATTTACAGCCACGATCATGCTAGTTTACCCAACTGTTTTCTACAAGGAGTTATTTCATACGAATGTAGAAAATACAGCAAAACTCACCCTTTTGTGCTTCAAATTCAACTGTAGATTAAAAAAAGAACAGGTTTAACCCACAGCTGCCCAATGATTCACCCTCATTCACAGAGCACTGCGCGAAACCATTCATATGTGTCTATTTAAAATGCAATTTTAACCTGTGAATTACAGGCCAAAAAGAACACATTCACTTCAATCACACCCAAAAAAACACATTCACAGTCCATTCATTTATCAGTCTGTGTCAAACATCGGCTGTCATTGTACGGTAGAGAATCGGGTGTCAAACCACCACGCTTATCATATCTAGTAGCCCTGGAATAAATCAATTATACTCGATCTTGTCTCATTGCCACTCATCAAACCTAAATCATTTAACCTAAATCCAAATTCAAATTCAGTCATATCATTTGAAGTTACTTTAAAACAAAGACATATGTGCAAACATACACGGGAGCTATCACGTTACATATTCTTATCAGAGGTAACAATCTTTTAAGCAACAGAAAACACTGAAATGTCATTATAAATTATTATCATGTTATTAATTAAATGCTTAGTGAATCCTTTTATTAGAGTTACGTTTTTTTTCTCACTTGTACAGGATTTTGCAACACATTGTTTGAATAGAATGTTGGGGGAAAGGAGTAGTAGTGTATGTATCCAATTCTAAAAGGCTGGAAATGCAGTTACTGTAAAGTTTAATTTAATTAAGATTTGTGGATACTTCAATGGAGCAGGATGTAGACTGTATGTTTATCTATATGTCTTTCAGTCTGAAATCAAACTTGTTTTCAACAGGCTTTTCATTTCTAAAGAATACAGGTTTACATACTTTAGTTGTGTATTTGCATTCACAACTTTAGTTTACTCAGAATACAAGTCATTATTAAAATTCCTTAATCCCAGGGGCTGCTGGGTGACCAGTTAAGACACTGTTCTAGTGTGTGGATGGGCACCATCGTGTCCGTGTCTCATCGTGCACCAGCTTAACTGATGGACTGTGGAGCTAAAGAAGCAGCAGCTTGACATCACATGTTCCAGAGGAGAGCACGTGCATGTCCCAAATTGACATAGGAGGTTGCAGCCATGAGCACGAACATATAAATGAGGCATTCCAATTTTGGAGAAAATAGGGGTAAAATGAATGAATGTGTCCTTCCAGTTTAGCCAATGTAACATGTATTCCATTCTGAACTTTTGTATATGAGCCATTTACTGCCAAGATTATGCTAGTTTACCCAACTGTTTTCTATAAAGAGTTATTTCATACATATGTAGAAAATAGGCAAAAACTCACCCATTTGTGTTTCACGTTCAGCTGTAGATAAAAAAAGAACAGGTTTAACCCACAGCTGCCCAATGGTTCACGTTCATTCACAGAGCATTGCATGAAACCATTCATGTGTGTATATTTAAACGTGCAATTTTAACCTGTGAATTACAGGCCAACTGTTTTCTAAAGGAGTTATTTCATATGTATTCAGAAAATACAAAAAACTCACCATTTTCTCTGATAAGTTTATCTGTAGATTTAAAAAAATAGGTTTAACCCACAGCTGCCCAGTGGTACACATTCATTCACAGAACGTTGCACGAAACCATTTATATGTGTATATTTAAAATTGCATTACATTTACATTTTACATTTTAAACATTTAGCAGACACTCTTATCCAGAGCAACTTACAAGTTGCACATTGAACCTATGAATTTCAGGCCAAAAAAACACATTCACAGTCCGTTCATTTATCAGTCCATGTGTCAAACATCGGCTGTCATCGTAAATCCAAATTCAAATGAATTCATATAATTTTAAGTTATTTTAAAAGAAAGTCTTACACACAAATATACACGGTAGCTATCTTTTGGTGCCTGCCCAGACGGCGACTAGATAGGCAGAGGGTGTGTAAGCTTAGCCTTCCCCTGGCATGGCGATTTATATATATATATATGAATACAATTAAATACAAATATATATATATATATTGTCATCCCGAGGGGCTGCACCGGAACATGGCTGCTTGGCCCTTTAATTCTTAATTCAGTGGAGGAAACAAAAGATTACAACTCCCAGCAGCCTGTAGTCCCACTTAATGACCAGCTGAATCCCGTAAAGCCTGAGGACTACTGACAGCTGAAGGCAATTTGGAGGCCTATTTAAAGGACTGTTTTGTGCCACACTGGGAGGGAGTAGGTTGGAGTTTTGGAGAGTGGTTTGAAGAATAGTGTTTTGGATTGCTGATTGTGTTTGATCTGGATTGTTTTGAGGACCCTGTTTGTTACCGGCTTTGGATTGTTTCAGGAACTGTATTGGATTTCGACTTTGGATTACGGACTTAGACCAAGAGAAGGATTGTGGACCTTGTGTGTTTTGTTCAATTACCCCACCCTTTTGTGCTTTTGTCAAGATTCCTGTAATAAAAATATAGTTTTGTTTTGAATACTGCCTCCTCCAGGTTTCTCAGCTGCCTACACCGTCTGCAAAGTTCCTTGAGTGTCGCCCCAACCCAAGGGACACTACAATATATATACATATATAAAGAATGAAATACAAATGCTAGTAATAGAGGATTTGAGGTGGAGTTGGCTCACTCCCTACTGTGGAGGACGTACAGTAACTAAGCTGGCTGGCTGCAGCCAATTTCTGCGTGGTTATTAGGCTACTAACGTTAGTTAGCTAGATGGTTCAGTGCTCCAGTCTCATCCAACAATGTGTTGTCCTGTCATTGAAGTGGCAGTCAACACACGAGCCTATGTTACCCTGAAAGCTGAAGGATTCATCACGGACTCATGGAGCCTTTCTCGACATACACCCTCTGTTAATCTCAATAAAAAGTGTTATAAATGACGTGTGTCAGAATGTATAAGCAAGCCTTATATTACACCTGGCATCAAATTGAATTAGTACACTGGTGTAATGTTACATTTTACATTTTAAGCATTTAGCAGATGCTCTTATCCAGAGCGACTTACAAGATGTGCATTAATACATGGTAGGAACAATCATAGTTCGCACAAGAGATCAGTGCAGTAATACAGCGAGAGACATCATTGCAGGCAGCTGCATACCATACCTGTAACACTGGGAAGGAAAAGGTTATTGATTTTTTTTTTTTTTTTTTTTCTCCCATCATAAGTGTTGAGCAAGTACAGAATTCAGTGGTAGTGGAGTCTGAAAAGGTGGGTTTTGAGCCTCTTGCGGAAGAGCGGCAAGTGATTCCGCAGTCCTGACCGATTGCAGAAGGTCATTCTACCACCGAGGGGTCAGGACAGAGAAGAGGTGAGACCGCGAGGAGCGGCTGCCGGGCGCCCGGAGGGATGGGGCAGTCAGCTTGCCAGAGGAGGGGTCTGGCTGACGTTAGAGAAAGTTCATTTATTTTACTGAAGATTAGCACAGGCACAAAACTCTGACAACTTGACTGACTTAACTTACTTCAACCAGTGGGGTTTGGCAGTGTGAGACAAACGTGACGTTATGTATTGTAACGGTGAGCAGTTAGCTTAGCCACCAACAATGCTTATGAACGTATTTGCCATATTGTGTGTTATCAGCAGTTGCTATTTCTTGTATGTAGCCTAGCCACCACGGCTAACTTACAGCTCTAGCGCTACGTGCTACATAATGTCCCACAGGACTTTGTGAATGCTACAGCTATTATTTATTTAGTTACCGTTTTACTATTTGTATAATTGTGTAATGGTGCTTGTATGAAAGTCTCTCCCTCCCCTGTTACGGAGGGTTAGTGTATGTGACCCTTTGTGTTGTGCACCATGATGGTAGGTGTATGTGTAGAGTGACCCCCGTGCGTTTGTCATGTTTTCTGTGTACTTCCTGGCATCTCATGCCTGGTTTTTATGTATGTTTATTAAAAATGTTTTAATAAAGCTGGTAGCGCGATAATAGAAATGCAAACTTTCTGGAGTCTTGATTCAGCTTTCACCGCTGCAATATTAAACTCATTTTTAGTATTTATATTTCCTTCAATACGCAGTCTTTCAGAGATATTTTTGGATTGCAACAGTGCATTTGCTTCTCTCTCAACCCCAATTCAACTCGTCTCTTCACTAAACCAGTCTCTTCTTCTATGATAAATAACCTGCGTCATAATCGCTTCACAGTGCCATCTACTGGTCAACAGATACTGCGCAAGCACCTAGAATTCACAGCTTTACCCTGCAGTTGGTTCAGCCTCCGCCTATGGGTGACTGTCAGTTGTTAGTCTGTTTGGTGCAATTTGTTTTATTCGTTTATCTAATCGGATCGCATGAGCTAAAGAGCTAAATGGGCAAAGATGATTGGGTTGAAGGAGTTAGCGCTTGGACTTGTTTAGCTAACTGGGTGAGCACATAGGGAGGAAATCACCCCACCGGTGATCTATACCTACAACCTGCGGGAGCTTTACAAACTTCGGCCAGCTGTGGTAGAACGTCTTCCTCTGGATCTACCCCCCGAAATGAAGTTCAGGAAAAGAGGCTTTTAACTTCCCAATAATGCAGTATTTACATATTTTAGCTGTGTATTTGCAGTTAAAACTTTTGTTTACTCAGAACACAAGTTATGATAAAAATTCCTTAATCCCAGGGGCTGCTGGGTGACCAGTTAAGACACTGTTCTAGTGTGTGGATGGGCACCATCGTGTCCGTGTCTCATCGTGCACCAGCTTAACTGGTGGACTGTGGAGCTAAAGAAGCAGCAGCTTGACGTCACATGTTCCAGAGGAGAGCACGTGCATGTCCCAAATTGACAAAGGAGGTTGCAGCCATGAGCACCAACACATCAATTAGGCATTCCAATTTAGGAGAAAATAGGGATAAAATTAGTGAATGTGTCCTTCCAGTTTAGCCAATGTACAGTGGGGAAAATAAGTATTTCACCCCCTGCTGATTTTGTGAGTTTGCCCCCTTACAAAGAAAGGAACGGAACGGTGGGTCTATAAATTGCATGGTAAGTTCATCTTAACAGTGAGAGACAGAATATTTAAAAAAAATCCCAGAAAATCACATTATATGAATTTTAAACATTTATTTGTGTTTTATTGAGGAAAATAAGTATTTCACCCCCTAGCAAAACAGCAAGAATTCTGGCTCCCACAGACCGGTTATGTGACCAGGAGGCACACAGATTAGTCCTCTTACTTAATTAGTACTCCTAATTAAGTACTCGTTACCTGTATAAAAGACAACTGTCCACAGAATCAATCAATGAATCAGATTCCAACCTCTCCACAATGGGCAAGACCAAAGAATTGTCTAAGGACATCAGGGACAAAATTGTAGACCTGCACAAGACTGGAATGGGCTACAAGACCATTGGCAAGCAGCTTGGTGAGAAGGAGTCAACTGTTGGTGCGATAATTAGAAAATGGAAGAAACACCAATTGACCATCAATCTCCCTCGGTCTGGGGCTCCACGCAAGATCTCACCTCGTGGAGTGAACCTGATCATGAGAAAGGTGAGGGAACAACCCAGAACTACACGGCTGGAGCTTGTTGATGATCTCAAGGCAGCTGGGACCACAGTAACCAAGATGACCATTGGTAACACACTACACCGTAATGGATTGAAATCCTGTAGTGCCTGCAAGGTCCCCCTGCTCAAGAAGGCACATGTACAGGCCCGTCTGAAGTTTGCCAATGAGCACCTGGATGATTCAGAGGAGGCTTGGGAGAAAGTGCTGTGGTCAGATGAGACTAAAATCGAGCTCTTTGGCATCAACTCGACTCGCCGTGTTTGGAGGAAGAAAAAAGCTGCCTTGGACCCCAAGAACACCATCCCCACCGTCAAGCATGGCGGTGGAAACATTATGCTTTGGGGCTGTTTCTCTGCTAAGGGCACAGGACGACTTCACCGGATCGAGGGGAGGATGAATGGGGCCATGTACCGGGAAATCTTGGGTGAGAACCTCCTACCCTCAGCCAGGACACTGAAAATGGATTTCTAAGGATTTGGAGAGGATCTGCAAAGAGGAGTGGGCCAAAATCCCGCCTGGGATCTGCGCAAACTTGGTGACCAACTACAAGAAACGTCTGACCGCTGTGCTTGCCAACAAGGGTTTCTCCACCAAGTACTGAGTCATGTTTTGCTAGGGGGTGAAATACTTATTTTCCTCAATAAAACACAAATAAATGTTTAAAATTCATATAATGTAATTTTCTGGGATTTTTTAAAATATATTCTGTCTCTCACTGTTAAGATGAACCTACCATGAAAATTATAGACCGTTCCTTTCTTTGTAAGGGGGCAAACTCACAAAATCAGCAGGGGGTGAAATACTTATTTTCCCCACTGTATAAACATGTATTCCATTCTGAACTTTTGTATATGAGCCATTTATTGGCAAAATCGTGCTAGTTCACCCAACTGTTTTCTATAAGGAGTTATTTCAGACATATGCAAAAAATACACCAAAACTCACCCTTTTCTGCTTTAAGTGTATCTGTAGATTTAAAAAAGAACAGGTTTAACCCACAGCTGCTCAATGGTTCACGTTCATTGACAGAGCATTGCACGAAACCATTCATATGTGTATATTTAAAATTGCACATTGAATCTATGAATTCAAAAACACCCACATTCACTTCAATTACACACAAAAAAACACATTCACAGTCCGTTCATTTATCTGTCCGTGTGTCAAACATCGGCTGTCATTGTACTGTAGAATCAGGTGTCAAACCACCACCCCTATGATATCTAGTAGCCCTGGAATAAATCTATAATTTTTGGTCTCATTGGCACTCATTTAACATAAATCATTTAACCTAAATGCAAATTCTAATTAATTCATGTCATTTTAAGTTATTTTAAAAGACAAACGTACAAACATACACGGGAGCTATCATGTTGCATATCGGTGTCAGAGGTAACACTCTGTTAGGCTACAGACAACACTGAACTGTCATTATAAATTATTATCATGATTATTAATGAAATGCCAAGTGAATCCCCTTATTGGAATGACCTTTTCTTCCTCTCACTCGAACAGGATTTTGCAAAATATTTTGAATATAAGTTCTTGGGAAATTAATAGTAGTATATGTATACAATTCTAAAAGCTTGGAAATGCAGTTACTGTAAAGTTTAACTTAATGAACATTTGTGGATACTTCAATGGAGCAGGATGTAGACTGTATGTTTATCTATATGTCTTTCAGTCTGAAATCAAACTTGTTTTCAACAAGCTTTTAATTTCTAAAGAATACAATATTTACATATTTTTGTTGTGTATTTGCAGTTAAAACTTTTGTTTACTCAAGTTATTATTAAAATTCCTTAATCCCAGGGGCTGCTGGGTGACCAGTTAAGACACTGTTCTAGTGTGTGGATGGGCACCATCGTGTCCGTGTCTCATCGTGCACCAGCTTAACTGGTGGACTGCGGAGCTAAAGAAGCAGCAGCTTGACATCACATGTTCCAGAGGAGAGCACGTGCATGTCCCAAATTGGCAGAGGAGGTTGCAGCCATGAGCACCAACACATAAATTAAGCATTCCTATTTTGGAGAAAATATGGGTAAAATGAATCAATGTGTCCTTCCAGTTTAACAAAGGTAACAACATGAATTCCATTCTGAACTTTTTTATATCAGCCATTTACTGCCAAAATCATGCTAGTTTACCCAACTGGAGTTATTTTATATTTATGTAGAAAATACACTAAAACTCACACTTTTGTTCTTTATGTTGACCTGTAGATAAAAAAAGAACAGGTTTAACCCACAGCTGCCCAATGGTTCACGTTCATTCACAGAGCATTGCACGAAACCATTCATTTACATTTACATTTTGTTTTTTACATTTTAAGCATTTAGCAGACACTCTTATCCAGAGCGACTTACAAGATGCGCATTAATACATGGTAAGAAAAATCGTAGTTAACACACATTCTTATCTATATATTTAAAATTGCTCATTGAACCTTAATTACAGGCCATTTTGTAAGAAGAATGGTTTGAGTATAACAGCAGAAAGTGAATATGTCGAGCTGGTCTCCCGTTTCATCAGTAATACAGTTTTTAATAATCAATATTTCCCGTACCTGAATTATTTACAGTACAAAAAAAGCACAATATCTTTTAGTTTTCCTCAAATTGCATGAACCTAAACCATGTGTCCCGTGTATTGATCATTTTCAGTAATACCGTGGTTATAAACCCCTTTTGCACACGGTTAAAGTCTAAGCTCTCAATCTGCTGACACTGTTATGAGGAAAAACATTCAGCCTGAATGGAACTGACTGCAGTGTCATCATTTTATGTCATTTCTGTTCATAGTATTTCCCCTCAAGCAATTACCTTTCTTTTTCCAGAAAAATACCACCGCCAATACAGCGATCACGAACAGACCCACAAACACACCAAAGCCCACTTCCCAGTGGAGTCCCGTGGGGAAGATTTCATCTGCAAAAGAGTTTAAGATACTTTTATTACCTTTATTCAACCAGCTGAAATGACTTGAGAATGTATTCTCATTTACAGTGATGGCCTGGGCCCAGAGGGTTACAACACAGCAAGAATCACAACAAAACTAATAACGCAATATTCAGTCAACAGTACTAAAAACAATACAACACAGCAGGACTGTATTACACAATACAACATTGTGTCAGTCCACAACATACAACATAGCGGCATACCTTCAGTTTGATGATTGGTTAGTGTGTATGCAAAAATTTACCTTTAACACATTTATATCCATGCCCTCTTGTTCTGCCAGAACTGAACTTGAAACTTGGTTCATTAATCCACCTCACTCATCCCTTTATAAGAGTTATGAAACTGAAACAAAATTGCCAGGAACTTTACTGTACTGATTGTTCGGCAGCTTGCAATCAACATTTCTTGTTCAGAAAAATTTATATTTCAGGGGTTCACTTACGCAATGAAAATATATATTCCATATATGGAGATCTAATATATTACCGTTCTAGTTTTTTTTCATTATTTGTGTCAATTAACACATGTACTGTTAACATGTACTTACTTATAACAGCCATAGAGAAGACACAGGCATGTGGGTGAAATTAGAAATGTTGTTATATGTAATCAATTATATTGTTATATGTATTGCAAAATATATTTAATATGTATTGCACAATATACCAATTATTGCAGTGTTTCATATATTGTAAAAATATGATTCAATATTTGTCAATATATGGTTTCCCACCCAAGCCAGCTGTTCTTTAGCAAATAAATACTTTTTTTTTTTTAACTAACCAAAAAATGTATCCTAGATTTTTATTTTGTCCCAGTTTGGAATGGCCAATTGTATTTGTAGGCCAGCCTCGACACTGCATCATACTTCTGTTCCGTTCTGAAGACAAGCACGAGCTCTCCTCCGCCCATCCTGGCAGTTGGAGAAGTGCACTTCTGACAGCAAGGGCAGCCTGCGGTTGTCCGATTGACCACAGGGGGACGCTGGTGCGCAATGAGATGACACTAAATACCTCTAATCCAGGGGTGCCCAAACTGTTGGGCTTGGAGAGCCAATTTGAAATTTCAGCAGTGAGCCGCGGGCGAAAATAAACAGTAGCCTACATGTACTCAATTATAATATGAAAATTATAGTTTTTTCTATAGATTGTGTGTTCTTTGTTTTGTTAGTTTGACTAACAAACAAGTGCCCCCTTAAAAAAAATATACAACTTTATTATCCATTTTCAATATGGTGCAAACAACAATGTTGCCACAGTTACAGGTGCTTAAATGAAATTAAAATGTTATTGCACACCTAGTGCACACAAATAGACCTACCCACAATGGTACCTAATATTTTTGCAACTTATTTTCTTTTTGTATTACGGAAGCTTACCTTAACCAGCTACCAGTAGCATAAATAAAGAATTGAGACAGCCTACCAGTCAATGTGACGAGTGTTGCCAGTCCACTTTGGCTACCGACCATGGCTAGTGCGCCGTCGGTTGTTATCCCTGCCATGTTTTCCCAAGGTAGTTTATATTGAGCTAGCACTGTACCAAGGCACCCAAACAAATCTGTTCCTTTCGTAGTTCCATTAAGGGTTTGCATGCTAGCCAATTCTTGCGTGACTTTTAAACTTTAATTTACTCCCAATCATTTCATTTACACATATCAAAAGCTGTGCAGAATCAGATACATCCGTGCTCTTGTCGAATGCGACAGAATAGTTGCGCAAATCTTGCGCTTTATTATGCACCTGCTCAGAGATGTCACGAGACAGGTCCTCAACACGACGTGTAATCGTATTACGAGAAAGGCTGATGTTTTTGAACGGATCTTTTTTAGCAGGGCACAATGTGTCAGCGGCCAACGTTAGACATTCTTTAACAAACTCACCAGTTGCAAATGCTTTTCCTCTCTTTGCATTGAGTTCTGCAATCCCATAGCTGACTCGTGTGACACTCTCCTGAACTAAAGAAGTCCTTGTCAGTGCTCCTTGGTGTGCACAAAGCTTTGCCTTTAGCTCCCTGGCCTTGTCTTTTCATGCAATCCCAGTGTATTTACTGTGCATAGCTGAATGTTTGGTATCAAAATGCCGCTTTAAATTGTAGTCTTTCATGACTGCAACAGATTCCTGGCAGATCAGGCATATTGCCTTTCCATTCACACCTGTGAAAAAATAACTGTCGCACCACTTTTCTTGAAAAATATGTTTTTCCGTTCCCCACTTTCTCTTCCTACCCTCTCCCTCCATTTTGCTGTGATCGACCGGCGCCGCCGGTGTAGACTACGTAACTTTTACATTTCTAGCTAGGCCTACATTTACATTTACTTCATTCATTCTATTCAAATTAGTATCATTATTATTATTATTACTATTATTGGTTAATTATTTGAATACAATTAATGTAATAAGTAATAATTACTTCTTCTTTTTTTACTGCATCATCTTACACCCTTTCCGCGGGCCAAACCAAACAGCTCGCGGGCCATAGTTTGGGCACCCCTGCTCCAATCCCTCAATTTTGGGACTGTGTGCTGTATAAGAGAATTTCAAATAAATGTGTAAATGAAAATGAAAAGAACTGTGACTCACTAGGTATGTGAACCTCTGTCTCCCTCTCCTGATGGAATTGCTGTGGTAGAACACGACAAGTCAAGTTGCTGTTGCCTTTATGTGCAATGAGGCGCCGTCTCACGATGAAGAGGTCCATACTGTCTCTGTTTGTCTCTGTAGGCCTGGCGGTAAGTTTGTGTCCCTCGCCGTCCCTCCAGATGAGTTCAGGTTGAGGGTACCAGCCTGCAGATTCACACAGCAGACCGACCCCCCCTTCTCTGTGTCCCTCTATGGAGATCACTGGTTGCTTTCCGATGGCTGATCACAGATTAAGTAACACATTTCACATTACACGTTTCTTGCAAAATCAGTAATAAGCCAAACTAGAAGGGCAAACATGAATACTAGGCTTAGTGTGTGAGAATTTCATGTAGCATTTGAAAATGTGCATGTTTCTATGGTTGCAATTGTATTTCCACCCTGAACAATCTTATGAAGCAATTTCATCTACAGGTTAAAGACATATTTGAATAGAGGTCAAGATATCTGAATTCTCAACATTAGCTAACAATAACAGTTCTGTAATGGAACAAGTAAAAAATGTATAAACCGTACATCGCAACAACCAATGATATCAATGATACTGTACACTGACAATGCACTATAAACTAGCCTTCGGGCCCCTTATACTAGCTACAGTTTGTCAGGTTTGTCTGACCATATACTAACATAGCAACTGTAACTAGTCTAGGCTAGTTTGTTAGATAACTGGGGAGGGGGTTCTCTACTTAAGGGATACAAAACTCAAAGGAAGGCTATCTGTATTCTTTATTCTTATTCTTTTATTTATGTAGCTGTTAATAGGGCTTGTTGACTTGGCTTTTGCACTACAAGTCATTGCCTATTGTTCTGCATTAATAAAACAATGCCCAAGTAATGGCCAAACAGGTGGAAAAATCTATATGATATGAATATGGTATCCTGCTCTGTTGAGTTCTCGACAATCCGTTCTTGTCATGAAACATCGGAAAAAGGAGCAGTCTTCATCACTGAAATGCCAAATATGTTCTAACAATCGCCCCTCTTTCAAAGTCACTGAGGTGTCATCTTCTAGCCATGCTAGCCAGAATTATTGGCAACCAGGCCTGCCCAGCATTTTTATACATAACCCTGAGCATGCTGGGGTGTTAACTGCTTAATTAAGTCAGGAACAACACCTGTGTGGAAGCCCCTGCTTTCAACATACTTGGTGTCCCTCAGTTACCCAAGTTTTTCCACCTTTTTGGCCACTACCTGTATTTTCCACAGACATCTTCTGCTGGACAGGATAGTTCAGTAAACCAGTGAATGTGTACACAGGTACAAATGAGATGTAAATGAATACTGACCTTTCACAGAGAGTTGAATGGAAAAATCATCATACTCATACTTGACATCATTATCTTGAACAAAACATTTGTAGCGTCCATCATCTGAGCCTCAAACCTCAAACAGTTTCAGAGATGTGTTGCCTGCTTTCAGCTCCTCTATGAATAGTTGAGTCCTACCAATGTATGATTTACTCTGTCCCTCTGCACTGTACCTTTTGTTAGCGTAGAGAATAATAGGATTCAAAAAGTCTTCTCTGAACCACCTGACCTCCAGGGCCTCGGCACTGATGTTGGGTTTTAGATAACACGGCAGAACAACATCTTCGCCAGCTACAGCAACCACAGGATCAGCTGGACCAACAACCTGGAACCTCCCTACAGAGAGCAACAACATAGACTGAGACTGCAGCTTGACAAACAGCATAGACTGAGACAGCAGCATGACTAACAGCACAGACTGAGACTGCCGTTGGACCAGGATTTCACAAATACATACATTAGGGCAGGAGTCGGCAACTCGGGTCCTGCAGAGCCGGTGTGTATGCAAGTTTTTGTTTACAGCGATTACTTTGGCTCAGTTAGCTAGTTTGCTGTATACATTAATGCTGATTTGATCACAGACCACAGACCATAGATTAGACCACGGTACAATGTTTCTATAGGGACAGAAGAAAAGTCTTCAGCTGACATTCATGGTCTTTCAATCAGTAATGAATCAGAAATGTATTAAGAGGGTTGCATGAAATTCTATGGAACTGTGGCTATTCTGGACCAAAACAAGGTCATTCTACAAAACAAGATAAAAGCCATTTAAAAACCTAGCTCACGTGGGGCGAATCTTGTTTGCCGTGGCACATCTCCTGCTGAAACTGTCACAGGAAATTCCTTCCCAAAGGTAAAACATCAGTCCCTTCTCATCCACGTCTACCTTGGACACAGTGGGAGTGGTCTCTTCAAGGATGACAATGGCTCCATCCATAGGGGACGAATGGTCAATGAATGGAAGAGACCACCCCCATCGGGATAGAAATGCTTCACCATATGATGAAGGTTAACACTCAGAATGGCTTTGTATATATTGGTGTTTACCGTGTCCTGTAAGGTTGAGGGGACCTAAACTATGTCATGAAAATGCACCTTACACCATAACAGAGCTGCCAGAACCCTTAATTTACTCAAGTGTTTCCATCATTTTGGCAGTTACCTGTAGTATCCAGTAGTTCTGAAAGCCCCCAGAATTTGGCATGTGCAGAATACATTCATGCAATTGAGGGCTTAAGGGCACAAATACAATAAACACAAATAATCAACAGACACATTTGTTTTGCCTTTTGCCCCAAGAAAAAGCTGAAGACCACAAAAGAAGAAAGATGTTTGTCCATTGAATTCAACATTTCACCTTTTTTTTCTTCTAAGGAGTGCAGGCCTTTGTGTTACATACCTGATCTGGAGACAGAGATGCAGACGAGGAGCAGGAGAGTCAAACACAGACACAGATCTTGCTTCATCTCTGGGGGAATCTGGCCTCATCTCTTCTTGCTCTGTAGAAGATTTTTTAAATATTTACTTTCATCGGGGTTGTCAAGAAGCCACTGTATTTTTTTGTTTCTTGTTGTATTTTGAATGTTATCCTTACCTGGGGTTTGAGCATGAGAAATTCAAGTTTCATGTTTCACGGTCGATTTTACAATACTGTACCATTATTTTGATATTGCCAGAGAGATCAATTAAGTTGTTTTTAACGAGTAAGAATGTTTTTCACGTAAGTATGACATCCAGAGTCTTAGGACGGCATTTTTACAAGAAGGCGCACGCCAGCCACAAGAGGGCGCTGCACCATTGTTTCCCGGTTTTGAAAACCCCTGCGCGCGCTACCAAATACATGTTTAAATGTATACATTGTATTACTGCTTCTACGTCGTACTGTATTCTACTTTTTTAAAACGTATTGATGCATCCATGTACCTAGCTATCAAATGCTGCATTTTATATTTATTGATATTGGAGAACAAATTACATATATTTAATGTTTTATTTTTCATAGAAATTTGAATGACAAGTTTCAGATAGTTCAGAATTGGAAAAACAGAACATTCAATTACAAGTGCATAGTATGAATAGTTTAAAGTCCTGAACAACTCATCCAACGATTCCAAACTTGAATACTAACTACCCTGAAGAGACAAAAAGTGTAGAAAAGAAAGATAAATATCAGGCTACGAAAATATGAGACCATGTGATAACCTGGCCGATCTTCCATATGAACGGTTTATAATGATGAAAGTTTAAGCAACACATGATAACCGTGCCGTAATCTCTCATGTATTCGCGCATATATATATTGTGGCGATCTTACCCCCCGTTAGCGTAGCCCGTTGCTAAGAGTGTGTAATTGTAAATACCTGTAAATATCTGTGTATAGTTGTACTTGTAAATATCTGTGTATAGCTAGCTAGCTAGCTAGCGTTTATGCAAATACATGTCCCTTTTTGTTGTGTCGTGGCTGATTGGTTGTTTGTACCCTGTTTTGTTCGGCCAATCAAGGCGAACCATGTTTTGTATAAAAAGGCCGTTCGCCTGGCCGAACGGGTCAGTGTTTGCTATCGTGTTGCTGTGATGACTTACGGTAATAAATTGAACTGTACTGTAGAATACAAGACATTGGCTGTGTTCGAAACCGCTCACTCGTTCCCTATTCCCTATATAGTGTTCACTATATAGTGTACTATGTAGTGAACGACAAACTGTTTTCGGATACTACAACTGAACGTCATTTGCGTCAAAAAAAACGAGCACAAACCGAGCACTCATGGCAGCAGGTTGAAATGTACTCAGGTGGTATCATGTTTGCATGTTCAGTTTTGAATGATAAATCCCAAATAAATTGTTGAAATTCTAATGATGTGCAAGTGTGGTTTTGTCAACTGTGGTGCTGTCTGCTAGCCACTGCTTTAGCCACCAATAGCTACCGTTATGGAAGTCGTGAGCTAACTAGCTCATGTGCTAACGTTAGGATAACTCACGAGCTCACGACTACCACCAACTCCCATAGCGATAATAACGGTAGCGGTGGCTAAAGCAGTTAGCTAACGTTACCATCACCATGATTCCTGTTACTGTTTTACTGCTGTTGGCTCAACTTTTGTTCTTGAGGCATAAACGGAGGCGTATGTATGACGGTATGACACAACCGCATTGCATTGTGGTACACGGGAGAAATTGTAGGGTACATTCGCTGTTCACTACAAATCACGGTGAATTGTGGGTATTTTCTCGTTCACTATAGTTTAGAATTCGTTGCACACTACAAAATGGCGTACACACTATATAGTGCACTATATAGGGAATAGGGAGCGGTTTCGAACACAGCCATTGAGATGCAGAACATTCATAGTAACATAAATTATTTCAGATAATCCCCCATTTTCTCCAAATTTGGTGGCCAATTGTACCCTCTGATTGGTGGTGTTAACTGTGATTCTGATGCACACAGATAAGGGCTGTGTTCGAAACCGCTCCCTATTCACTATATAGTACACTATATAGCGTGTACGCCATTTTGTAGTGTGCAACGAATTCTAAACTGTTAATTTCGTTCACTATATGTTAGGTAAGCTGCCTTCTTACATCTGTTCTCTTCTTGCACAGAGACCTGTGGGTAATTACAGCTTGAGATCGCAGGATGTGGTTTTGTTACATGTGCCAAGTGCAAGGACTGTCTTTGGAAAGAGAGCTTTTATGTGCTCTGCTCCGCTTGCTTGGAATAGTCTCCAAAAAGACTTGAAACTAAGCAAAATGGTCCCTCTACCTGATTTTAAAGCTTGCATAGGTGAAATGTTAAATGATTCAGCTGGTACTTGTCAATGTGTGTAGGTATTTTAACTTCTGACTTCCAAATGCACTTTCCTTTTGTTTTTTCTGTTGTGTACTGTATGTTCTGTCTGTAACTTATTTGCTGCTATGTTGGCCAGGTCTCCCTTGAAAAAGAGATCGATGATCTCAATGGGACTACCTGGTAAAATAAAGGTTAAAAAATAAATGTTTAAAAAAAAATTAAAAAGAGAAAATACCCACAATTCACCGTGATTTGTAGTGAACAGCGAATGTACCCTACAATTTCCCCCGTGTACCACAATGCAATGCGGTCGTGTCATACCGTCATACATACACCTCCGTTCATGCCTCAAGAACAAAAGTTGAGCCAACAGCAGTAAAACAGCAACAGGAATCATGGTGGTGGTAACGTTAGCTAACTGCTTTAGCCACCGATAGCTACCGTTATTATCGCTATGGGACTTGGTGCTGGTCGTGAGCTCGTGAGTTATCCTAACGTTATTTTCTCCACACGAGCTAGTTAGCTCACGACTTCCATAACGGTAGCTATTGGTGGCTAAAGCAGTGGCTAGCAGACAGCACCACAGTTGACAAAACCACACTTGCTCATCATTAGAATTTCAACAATTTATTTGGGATTTAACATTCAAAACTGAACATGCAAACCCGATACCACTTGAGTACATTTCAACCGGCTGCCATGAGTGCTCGCTTTGTTTACGATACTGGGCGCGTCCGCTTGCGTCACCTGAATATCCGGCACTTTTTTTTTTAACGCAAATGGCGTTCAGTTGTAGTATCCGAAAACAGTATTTTCGTTGCATAGTACACTATATAGTAAACACTATATACAGGGTTCCTACAAGTTTCAACAAGTCAAATTTAAGACTTTTTTAGACCTTTTTTAGACCTCTTTGAATAGAATTTTAGACCTATTCGCGACACCATATGATAGCTTTTTGTCATCCTCGGGGTGATGAAATTAGGGATTTCACTGCCATACAGACAAAAAAGTCTGAAGGATAATTAATATTAAATAAATAAGTCTCAAAAGTACATTTATTTTTATATTTTTATTAACTGTAGAAAGTCACTTCAAAGTGAAGAGAACAAAGTGCACAAAAGCTTATAACAGCTTAATGTTACAGTATGTATACAAAGAGACACGACACTTGTTACTATGTAACAGAGCTGGGGAGGAACTACTTGGGGGCATTTCTGTGAAAACGTTGTGAAAACTGAACCAGTCCCCAACAACAAAAAACGTCACTCAATCTTTCTGAGCTCTGCTCCCTTTGCCTCTTATCTCCTTCTCAATTATCTCAAGCTCGCCAACTTCTTCTTGCTGCCCTTTCGCAGGATGTTTGACTTGGAGATGAGCTCGGCCATCTGCCTGGGACAAGATGAGCAGCTTCTGGCAAAAAGCCCAGAGGTCAGGGTAGGGCTCGCTGAGGACATCACGCAAGAAGACATCCACTCTCTTTCACATGGGTTGGAAAGAGTGGAACTCCTCACTTCTCCCCTCAAGGGACAGGAGAGCACCGAACTGCTCCAGTATAACATCACCTATCACAAAACATATAAAGAAAAAAATTACATAAATCAGTACATCAACAATTAGACATGTATTGGTCATTCTAGATTCACTGAAACTACACTGGTTGACATAAAAAGGGCACTGTAGCCAATATGGCTGTGATAATTGCAATATTGGCTAACAACAATCATTTCAAATGTACTCAAACACTCATTCCTATGAAGCTGAAAATTAACATGTACTGTAGCTAGTATGTTCACAGATGAGACAAGTAGGCTAAGTTAACGTTAGCCTACAATAGGCCCACTGATGTAAAGTTAGCTGTGACACACTACAGCTAATGGCATTATAGAAAAATAGCTACCAAATGGAACAGATCAATAATTGATTTGCGTTACTTACTTTGACATTCGCCAGCAAGTCCTGCGCTGTTGCATGTCCCATGAACTGGGACCCCAGGTACCTCGACTGGACTTTCCCCTCATCCCAGAAACGAACATGTATGTCCAGCTGCTTGGTCTTGGTCGCCTTGTTCAAACTTTCATCAAACATAACAACGAATGGTCCGTTGTTGACTTTCGCGACGAGATCCCTCTTTATGTATTCCGCCAAACCGAACTTTGTGATATAAGCCGTCTTATCACCACCACACGCAAATGTTTTCGCGATGTCAGAATCGGGAACATGCGGGCAGCTTGCCAATGCCTTCGTTGCTGTTATAGGACCGGTGTTTAACTACGGTTTCCAGCGTCCACATCACTTCTGCCACCAGTGTTGGCGTGGATCCCAGCGCAAGCGGATCCCAGCGTCGATTCTTCCTTGAGTAGCGGGAGGCCGATTAGAGGTACCGGGAGACTGGGCCGCGGTAGCGGGGAGCTGGGAGGCCGGAGGCGGAGCTGCAGGCACTGCGTCCCCCGAAGGAGGAAGCATGGAGGAGAGTTGTCTGGTTTGTTGCAGACCTCTTATTTGGGTCTCATGTTTCGAGGACTTCGCATGCGATTCCAGAGACTTTACCCCTAATGTTCCGAGTTTAATATTTGTTTTGCATAAAGTACAACGGGCTTCGTGCGGATTCCCATCCACTGCTTTTAACCAGGACCTAAACGCGCTTTTCTCTACCCATAGCTCATTAAACCTACACTTGCCCATGGCTTATCAAATTACATAGCGAGGAAACTCAAAACCAAACACGAGTAGTTAGCTAGCTAGCTCTTGTCTACGTTCAACCAACTCGAACGATACGTAGCTTCGTTCGCCAATAATTTCTCCCGGGGGCAGCGAATTTGCATTTTTTGGTTCCAGCTTGATTAATTTCCGTGTAAATAGATAGGACTGATTTCTTTGCAGGACACTCAAAACATTTTTAACACAATAGAGAGCTAATCTCACTTTTAAGACCTAGCACCTCATTTTTTAGACCTAATAACTAAAATGTAAGACCTTTTTAGGCCTTAAAAATCGGATTGTTGGATTTTAGACTTTAAGGCTTTTTAAGACCAGTGCGGGAACCCTGTATATAGGGAATAGGGAATAGTGAGCGGTTTCGAACACAGCCAAGATTTCTGTACATGTGGCGAGCTCATGTCGGTCGGCCTCCCTCACCCCTCCCCCTGGGGCAGACAGCCTATCTTTTTTCATTAATTATACTTATTAAAAAGCGTATTTTTCTGCAGAACAGCGAAGCATGTATTTGTGTAGGTTATCTCAGCACTAGTTAGCTGTTAGCTAGCTACAGTGCCATCTAGCATCGTAACTAGCCTGCTAGCTATATCACTGTCTACAACAATTGAAAGTGAAAGTAAAACGTTTATCCAACAAACGGACTAAACATTGGAAAGTTATCCGTTCGGAATGGCCACAAAGTAACTCTGCGAGTACTTACTGCCGTGAAATCCAAAGAGAGCTGCTACTCGCTGCGATTAGGAGGCAGGAGCCCACCAGGAAATCTGCAAACCAGGGAATTAGAAGCGATGTGTGACCGATGGCCCTATATATCGATGTTTATCTGATGGGAGTTACGGTTCCTTTCAGGGACACGGATCCTTTGACTCAGTTCCCTAAAAGGATTTGTTCACGGATTCGTTCAGCAGTTTAATTTTAAGGGACCGTGTAACGATAGGATAAATAAAAACAATAAAAGCGTAATATCAACAACAATGATAATATTTAATTGGTAACATGGAACAAACAGCCTATAAATAAAAACCTTTCACGGTTAATTTCTCAGATCAGAAGGAACATCTCCAAATGTAAAAAATCATAAACAAATACTTGAAAGGACAACCTTTCTAAATAGGCTACATATTACCAAGTGATCATTCTCATGGACTAAAACTTCCATTAATAAATTTAGCCTATGTGTCACCTAGGTATTTATGTTGGCTAATTTAAGGTGTGACTTACATTGTGTCGGTTTCCTGCATCATAGCCTACATTGTTCACCAAGCTATCTGCACCTATATTAAAACAATGTTGACCTCTAGAATTATCAAAGAAGTTGTGATACATTCATATAGTTTAGCATATTATGTTCGAATAAAGCAATATAATGATGTGGTTTTATTTATTATTATTATTTATTTATTAAGTTGAGACTAGACCAAGCTCACACCTCTGCCTTAAAATATATTGCGACGTCTCCATTGGGAAATAGCCTCTTTTGTTCACTGTTTATTTATTTACTAATTGGGAGTAGGCTATAGGCTAAGTATTTCTCAGATGTAACTGCTGAGCTAAGCAACTAGTGTAAACCAGTTGCTTTTAATTTTATACTCAGTCTCAGGCAAGTCCGTCATTGCAATATGAAGACATTACGGGGAAGGAGAGACGTAGAGCTGCAGCGACTACGTAGGCTAGTGTCTCGTTCCAGATCCGGACCTGTGGAACGAGGGACGAGAGCAACAGCATGTCCAGGTCCAGTCCCTTCACGGATTCGGCCCTCAGTCAGTTACAGGTCAGGAATTGGAGTTACTGTTGCTTTGGTCACCCCGACGGGAGGGGCTCAGAGAGCCCACCCCACTCAAGCGCTTCAGTGCTGTCATTGGCTAATGGCTACTACAGACAAGAGCCCAATGGTGGAAATTGTTAAATAGGAGGAGTCGCTGCAGTTTCAACGAATGGCAATTTTAGATTAACCAAAGGAACAAATCCGACACGGAGGTGAGTCAGTTCCTTTCGTTCACCAAAATGATTCATTCAAAAGGAATGAATCGCTAACGAACGACACACCACTACTTTATAAGCAAAGGAAAGTGAAAGAAACTGCTACTACGTCATACATTTCCTAGTTCTACTGTTGCTACTAGAATCACCACTAATACCCGCAGCTGATAAACAGAATTAAATCAGAATTTTAAATAAAAGACTCAATAAAATAATTATTTCCCTGGTTTTAAAACCTGATCTCAGAGCACTCTAATAATCCAAGAATGCTGTATAAGACCATTGATAGACTTGTAAATGCTCCATCGAGCAGATATACCAATCATTCTCTCGAAAAATGTGAAAACATTTAACTATTTTTATGAAAGAAAATCGAAAATATCCAAGATCAGATCATTCTTCCTGTACGTGACCTGTCTGCTACCCACCAATTGGATGCTAATCTGGGTTCTTTTGTTCCTATATCTACTGAAACCCTTATGGATACTGTATCACACATGAAATCCTCGTATTGTCCCCTAGATATAGTCCCTACAATACTGCTTAAGGAGGTCATGGAAACTGTTTTCCCATACATTCCATCTATCATCAATAGCTCCCTTGCCACTGGCTCAGTGCCACCTTATTTCAAGCATGCTCTTGTCCAGCCTCTCCTTAAAAAGCCTTGTCTGCACCCATCAATTCTCAATAATTATAGACCAATTTTCAAACTCCCTTTCTTATCCAAAGTACTGGAAAACGTTGCTTATAATCAATTAACTAACCATTTCAGAAGAAATGATCTATTCAAACAGTTCCAGTCTGTTTTCCACCCATGTCAGAGCACAGAAACTGCTTTCATTATACTTGCTTCCACTAGGTCACATCATTTGGAATCATATTTCCTTTCATTGCTATGTAGGCTACTTACCTGTAGAATCAAATGATTTTTTTAGTGACTTACTGAATGCCTAGACAACATTAAATGTTGGATGTCCCAAAATTGTCTCCAGCTGAATGACAACAAATCTGAAGTTGTTTTATTTGGCCCTCCTAGCTCCACGAAAGTAATTAGCAAATCATGGTTGTCTATCTGCAAATGTCAAACCTACTGCCAGAAATCTAGGGGTGGTATTTGAGTCTAACCTACATTTTGATAAACAAACCAAAACAGTAGTTTAATCCTCCTTTTATCAGTTGAGAAATATCTCCAATATTTGGTCATTCTTGTCATTTGCTGATCTAGAAAAAGTCATCCATGCTTTTATTTCCTCTCACTTAAACTGCTGTAACTCCCTTTATTCTTCCCTCAATCAAAAATCCCTCTCCCGTCTGCAGATAGACCAAAATGCAGCAGCCAGGCTTTTAACCAGAACTAGGAGAAGTGATCACATCCCCCCAATCTTAGCCTCCTTACACTGGCTACCGGTTAGTTTTAGAATAGATTTTAAGATTTTACTGATTACTTTTAATGCACAACAGGCCCTGGCCCCCGACTATATCACCAACCTTCGCCATAGAGCCCCTAGGCTTTGGAACGACCTGCCTGAGGATGTTAGGCTAGCAAGATCAATGACACCTTTGATCCTATTGCTTTAAATGTCTGGTGTTTTATGATGTTCTTAGTTTTCCCATGTTTTTATGATGTTTTCTGCTATGTCATTTTACTATTTTCTTTGCCTTACCCTGCTCCCTCTATTTTGTTTAATGTAAAACACTTTGTAATGTTGTTTTGAAAGGTGCTATACAAATAAGGTTTTATTATTATTATTATTATTATTATTATTATTATTACTGTCTTGCAACATCTGAAAATTAATACCTAAATGCTTCTAGATCTGGTGATAAAATGATCAAGTTGCAGAACAGCATGAAAAACAGGTCTCAATGGAGAAATGTAAGGATTCTTAGATGGTAGATGATTAACATCCCCACGCCCTCCTCTTGGTGGTGCCTGTGGACTCCCACATCACTGCGGGGGCGTGAAACCAGAGATGGAGAGAGAAGAAGCGGAGGAGAGAAGACGGACAGAGTTGAGAGAGCTTGTGGAAAGGTGTGAGAAAAGACAGAAAAGTGAGATACAGGAGCTGAGAGAGGGATATGACAGAATTGTAGAAATTCTTGAATGGCAGTACAAGAAAAGAGAGATGGATATCAAGACAGAAAGTGAGGTAAAATTTAAAGTGACAGACGAGGAGATCAAACACCTGAAGGAGGAGAATGAGGAAAGAAAGAACAACATGTTGGAGGCAGAAATAGAGAGGAATCTGGAGAGAAAGAAATTTCAGGAGGAAATGAGAAAGCTCCAGCAGAACCTTGAAACGGTTCTGAATGAAAGAGAGGAGCTGGAAGAAAGGATTGAAGAGGAAATGAAAAAGAACGCTGAGCTGATGGGAAGAACTACGGCAATGGTGAAAGAAATGGATGAGTTGAGAGGATTGTACAAAGGGCGAGAATTACAGAAAGAGGAAGAGAATGATAACAAAATGAAAGCAAAAATAAAAGAGATGCAGGAGATAAAGATGCAGATTGAGAAAGGAGAGAAGGATAGAGAAGTGGAGAACAGGGAGAGATTTGTAAAGAAGGAAAAAGAGTTGAGAGAAAGAATTGGAAATATAAATAGAGAGATGGAGGCGCTGAATCGGTTAAACCGAGAGAAAGAGAAAGAGTTTAAGGACATGGTGAAGAAATCTTCTGATACTCGAGCGGAGGCAGAGAGGCTGAAACAAAGGAATAAAAAGCAAGACATCAAGTATGAGAAAATGCTACAGTTTTATGAGGAGCAGAAGATGAAAAGAGAAAGTGAAATCAAAAAAAGCATACGGGAGAGGGAGCTGGACATAGAGGATTTAAAACACAGGAATGCTGGGAAAGAGAGAGAAATATGTAACCTGCAAGAAATCACTAAGGACAGAGAGAGGGAGATGAAGGAGCTCAAGCACATAATTCAGGACAGAGAGCAAGATATTGAAGTATTGAAGGAGAACTTTGAAGAGAAACAGAGAGAGAGGGAAGAGGCATGGAAAGTGAAATACAAAAAAATGGAGAGGGAGATGGAGGAGACAAAACAGATAGTGGCGGAGAACAGGGAGGTGAGAGAGACAGAGATGGAGTCAGTCCTTGAGATAAAACAATGACTTTGCTTCAATAGGGTTACAGTTACAGACAATTTCTGTAATCTATACATATAGTCTACAGCCCCACCCCTACCCTCTCACCCTTACAACAGACAAAATAAATACGGCGTATGTGAAGCCCTCCAATCTCTCTGAGCTGAGGCTGGTGCTGCTGGGGTGGACAGACAGTGGAAACACTTCCGCAGGAAACACTATCCTGGGTGGCCTTGTGTTCCCCATAGAGGAAGGGACTTTGAAGTGTGAGAAGAGAGAGCGCCAAGTGGAAGGGAGAAAAGTCACCGTGGTGGACACACAAGGGTGGAAGAGGATTGCGTCCCCGACGTTTTTCAAACAGGAGATCGTGCGTGGCGTGGAACTGTGCCCTCCGGGTCCGCACGCCTTCCTGCTCGTTCTTCACCTGGACAAGGATGTGGAGGCGGAGTCACTGGGACGAAGTCTGGAGACGCACCATCGTTCTGTTCACCCACAGCGCCACGGGCGTCGCCGAGCGATGAATTGCTTGGAAAGGGGAGGCCCTTTGCCACAATAGACAATTACAGGACAATATATTGAAACTTGCTGAAACTACTTACTGAAAAGTGTTGCCTTTGTAGAGATTTAATAGATTTTTACTAACCTGAAAAAGTTTGAGCATTTAAATGATCTATATAATTTAAATACTCTAATTTAACAGGAATAAAAATGTATGTCGCAGTCAAGTGCCAATGCTGGAAACACATAAGAATGAAAGGGAATGGCACTCCCTGTGTTTTGGATTATTCAGCACAATAATTAAAAACAAGCATTAAGCGCAAAGATCACGCTCAAAAACCTTGAGTTCAGCAGTGAGTTGTGCGCACATTTAGGTTATTCAGGCACAAAGTTCAACAGTGAGTTGAACACCCACCCAAACTGTAAAAAAAAAAAAAAAAAAATGTAAAAAGTGACATACAACTTGTGGTCAACTGCACCACGAAAAACACTAAATTGCAGCCAAGGGCTATATGTGGCAAAAAACGTATCATGGGTTCTTTTGATGAACCTGTGCTCTTTGTGGGGGAAACCGTGAGTCATGGACAGTGAGCTAATACTGAGTGCCCATGATGGGAACACTGGGCTCTTTGAGCTGGGGGCTAACTGGCTGATGGAAAGCAGTATCCTGCAGACTTTAGCCACACTGCAGGACCCAACTGTACAAGTCCACCAGGACTCATAAACATCCCATAACATCCACTCCAACCACGGCACAAGTTTGACTATTTTTATATTTTTAGTTTGCTTGATCTGTTTGTTTCTCTTCACTTGTAGTGTGGATCGAAGGTGGAAGAGCCACACGCAGATCTCACGGGTATCTAAAAGCTGGACGCAAGCGACCAGCCACTAAATCTGAAAACAGACTAGGGAGCAAGGAAACAAAAGAAAACCCGGGATAAAACTCCACAGCAATAAACCCAACAGAAGCAACCCTAAAAGGGTGAACGCTCCTCAGCGAGGTGTGTGGAAAACAAATAGCTATAGACTTTAGCTCTGGGGAACAATAGCCCCGACAAACAAAGAACAGATCTCAAAAGGAAACCAACAAAGCAGTAAGCTAATAAGTAGCGCCTTCTCTCTTTAACTGAGAGAGCCACAGAGTGGCGAAGCTAAACCTTTAGGTAGAGATAACTCAATTAGACCCTTCTCTCTTTAACTGAGAGAACCACAGAGTGGTAAGCTAACCCTTTGTTTGGAATAATACGAAGTACCATCTCTCTTTAACTGAGAGACCACAGGGTGGAAAACTAAACCTTAGATAGAAGTACCGGCTAGAGCCTAACAATGGTTTTCACAGAAGCGTTTGTATGAGGGACACAGGGACCTGCACGACACGGAGCTGGACATATGATGACAATACACGAAAGAAGAAGAAGGGACCTTAAATAAGGGGCGGAATTAACACTGATAACCCTCAGCTGAACGTGATCGGAAAACCCACCGACAAAAGACCATATAAGGACGGCAGAAATGACAATGACTCCTCAAGCAACGCAAGAAAAAACAGACCGCCACATGACCACGCGCCCTCCAGAGGCCGAATGAGGTAAAACCGTGACATCGCTCTCCTTTTTGGTTTGTTTGCTGTTAGCACTTGAAAAATCTGGCATTTCTGACTCCACGCCCATGGGTGAGACATCACATCTCGAGTGGACGAGAGGGAAGGTGTGGTGGAGGGAGGGGGTGGGTGGACTTTGGACTTTTTTAGATGTATCATAATGACTGCAGCAGGCAGCCTCTACAGGAACCTGTTAACATCATTCACTCGCCCACAGGGTGTGTGCTTCCATTAGAGACAGCGCACAAACCGTAGGCTTCAGTTTATCATTTAACACTCGCACATCACAGCAGGTTCCCTCTCAGATCCACCCAGGGAGGAACATTTTCCTGCTCTTTGTTTGCTCTGTGTGTTCCACTGGGGGTCTCCAAACACAACCACTAAACCATCTGTCCGTAGCCTAGTAGACTGAACTAAAAAAGAATCAAAATTAAGATCATTTAAAAAAGTTATAATAATTAGGTCACCTCTAATCAAAATGAGCACAAGAGTTTTTAAGCCACGGGTTTAAGTCACGAGTCACTCTGTTTTCCCCCTAAAACTTTACTCAATAGACAGCTGCAGGACGATTGACCTCTTTAAGATAAAAGTGTTGCCTTTGTATAGTTTGCATTTATTTGAAGCACAGGAGTTCTCAAAAGTCCCCATTCATGCAAGATGCATGCATGCAAGCCATGCATGTGGTGGAAAAGTTGAGGCATTTCTTTGATTTCAGAGAAGCAGTAAGCCCCTCTTGTCTTGGTACACTTTTAGTTTTTCTTTGTTGCACAGCGTGTATAAAATATAATGTTCACAATCCAAAGGGATAAAAGAAAATATGAGAGAGAGAGAGAAGCAGATAGTTTTTTATTTGTGATAAATGATAATTATGATTTGTGTCACAGGGAGACAAGAGAGGATCACTGCAATGCAGTATATTCACACTGTCCAACTGACCAGGACTGAGACAGAACATATCCACAATGTGCTGGAGATCACCAATGAAGGTAGAGTACGTACTGCACAAGCTGGCAGAGAGATTGCAGGGCCTGCAGTTACAGTATATGTTGAACAATACCAGCAAGCAAGGTAAGACAGAGTTATTTTACAGTCAAGCTGAACGGCAGCAGCTTCGTGTGGATAAGGCAGGTGCGGAGGACACCATGCCACACCGCCTTTATCTCTCTACACCACCAGGGGGAGACATGCTCTATTTATGCCATTTCTTAAACCAACATACATTTACATTGCATTTTAAGCATTTAGCAGACCAGAGCGACTTACAAGATGTGCATAAATACATAGTAGGAAGAATCATAGTACGCGCAAGAGATCAGTGCAGTAATAACTGAAAGTGCGGACACGTGGTCACTGAAACATTTTACACATTTAGCAGACGCTCTTATCCAGAGCGACTTACACAGTTTTACATTTCTTTACATACAATCCATTTATACAGTATATACTGAAACAATTCAGGTTAAGTACCTTGCTCAAGGGTACAACAGCAATGTCCAACATGGGAATTGAACCTGCAACCTCTGAGTTACAAGCCCAGCTCCCTAACCATTACACTACACTGCTAGCCAACATCATCATAAGTGGATATTTGTCTTCATTTTCAGAGAATTGATAATAATCAAATAAATGAACACACACACACACACACACACACATACATATTTATGCAGCTTCCCAGTAAGAAGGAGTGGCATAAATAATTCAAATGAAAATAATAGCAAGAGATACAGAATGATACTCTTCCTCTGGAGTGTCCATATCTGTTTGTGGCACATTTGATCGTATGAATCGGCAGAACTCAAAGCGCATCCTCAGTGTTTCATACAGGAAGCCAGTGGACCAGAACTTGGGCTTTGGAGAAGGACAGATAAGACAGCACTAATGCTTATACAGTACATGCACTTTTCACTATACAGCTATGATCTGTGGAGCCCTGGTGAGGGGAATGCACAGAGAGAGTGTGAGAGAAGGAGGGAGAGAAAGAGTGTGAGAAAGAAAGTGAGACAGAGAGTGACAGAAAGAAGAAGGGATGTAGAGAGAGATTTTTCTTAGCAAATATGGAATGAACACCATACCTCTGAGGCAGTGGGGAGAAACAGTTCTACTGGTTGTTATGATTCCATCGTGAATATTGGGGGGGGGAGATAGTGACTAAATGGTACCGTCACATCTCTTGTCCCAAATGTTACCGTGTCTTATTTTTGTGTGGAATCTTTATATATTCAAATATATTATTTAAAATATTACTGTATATTTGTCAATATATGTCAATATATTGTGGCAGCCGGATGGGCTGCACTAGGAAATGGCTGCCTGGCCTACAACACATGGCAGCCATTTTCACTACATTTCCCAGCATGCCACCGCAACACCTGAACGAAGTCAGGCATGGGGAGCAAACGACCAGCTGAAGGCCATTGCAAGGCCTATTTAAAGGACTCGATCCCATTGTTCTTGGAGAGGAGTAGGAACGTGGTTGTGAGGAGTTGGTGAGAGAATTGAAAAAGATAACTGTGAAGTCTATTGACCAGCCAGTATTTTTGGAGAGAGTTTTTTGGAGAGAGTTTGAGAGAGAGAGTTTTTGAAAGAGAGTGTTGGGGAATTGTTTTTGTGTTGGATTGGATTGATTGGATTTTGACGACGGACTGGACAACGGAACTTGGACCTGGATTGCGGATTTGGAACGGACATCGACAAAGAGACAAGGATTGTGGACTTTGTGTTCGTATGCCCCAAAAGACCCCACCCTGCGTTTTGTGTTGTTTGGGTAATAAATCATCATTTCTGCTGATATTACTGCCTCCTCAGTGTTATTGCACTTGCCTACGCCCTCTGAAAGGTCAGTGAGTGTCGCCCAACCCTTGGGGACGCCACATATGGTGGAGAATGCAGGCAGAGGGCAGCACAGATAGGCAAGAGGAGGTAGTGCAGCAGGGGTTTTGTTTGGTTTGTGCAACAGACTCCACGATGGAAGAGATGCAGAGACTGAAGAGACGGGCAGCCATGGTGGAGGACCGATGGCGTGTCACCCTCCGTGAGGTCCAACAGCTGAAGCAGAGTGCCCAGCTTGAGCTGTGCAAGGCAAAGTTGGAGGTGAGCACCTCAGAGGAGCGCCACCTGATGGCAATGATGAAGTTGCGAGAGGAGCACCACATGGACTCCTGGGAGTGGTGAGAATCATGGCTGGGGAGATGGAAAAGGAGAAGGCATCCCTTGGCGATGAGATGAGGCGTGTAGAGTCCCACAACCTGGCGCTCAAAGAACAGGTGAGAAACCTAACCCAGATGCGTGAGGATGAGCAGCGACATTGTCTGGACATGCAGGAGTCCCAGGACCAGGCCACAGATGAGTATGCCAGGGCCTTGGGGGATGCCCAGACCAGGCTCGCCCAGAAGGAGGCAGAGCTAAGGAAAGCAGCGGAGAACCATGCGTCCGAGGCGGAGCAACTCCGGTGCCGAGTGGAGCAGGAGAGCAGGGATACGCACCAGGTCGAGGCCAACGCCCTGCGGGAGCAGCTGGCCCAGCTGGAGAAGAGTGTGGAGCAGGAAAAGGCACTGAACATGGAGCTGCAGCAGAGGCACACCGAGCAGGAGAAGCTCCTGGCCCAGAGAGATGACGTCAGCTCCCAGCTGCAGGAGGTGAACCGCGCCAACAGCCGGCTCCTGGAGCAGGTGACTGAACTGGGCCAAGAGAAGGACAAACTCCAGCAGGAGCTGGAGGAGACCAGGAAGACGGCGGACAAGCGCAAGGCCATGCTGGACGAGCTGGCCATTGACGTGGCGCAGGAGAAATCGCGGCACAAGGAGGAGCTGAGCGACGCGCGGCTGCAGCACGAGAAGGAGGTGCTGGGCGGGCGGGCGCGCTACGAGAAGGAGCTGCGCGGCCTGCACGAGGACAAGAACCGCGCCGAGGAGGAGATCCGCTCACAACTCCGCAACGAGAAGGCCCGCACTCGGGAGCTGGAGAGCATACAGCAGACGGTGGAGAAGCTGCAGGCTCAAATCCAGTCCATGGAGGGCACCAAGGGATGGTTCGAGCGCAGACTCAAAGAGGCGGATGAGACGGCGGAGAAGAGTGCGCTGGAGCACCAGGAGCAGGTCCAGAAGCTGCAGCTGGAGCAAACCGCACAGCTTCAGGGGAAAATGGCGGAGATGGAAGCCCAGCAGCGGGCCACAGAGAATGCATTTCGGGAAGTACGGAAGGTCCAAGCCGAGACTGTGCTGGACCTACAAGACCGACTGAAAGGGGTGAGTGAAGAGCTGGACTTTGTAAAGTGTGTTCCTGTCACCCAAGACGCTAGCACACAGGTGGAGTTCTCACAGCCAATGGAGCCAGCAGGAGAGGATGACCAGACATTGGAGTGGGGACAATGGTCCTCAGTCCCACTCAGCCTGCCGGACCTTCAAGGGAGCCTAGAGGAGCTATGGGGGGACCATAGGGTTGAGGAAGGCCTCCTAATTAAGGCCGAGGCCTGTTTGAGCACCCGACCATCTCCTGACGTGGTAAGTCCATCTCCCTCACTAACATTAACCGGACAGAGAAAAGAATGGGAGTTCAGAAGCTCTCACATGAAGAGAAAAGGGAAACAAAATAGACTGACTTGTAAACGAAAGGACCGTGGGAAGCGTCTGTGGAAAGGAGATGCCAATATGAAAAATAAAGTAAAGAATAAAGCTAACCATCTGAAGAGTGTGTTTTCCCCAGTTACCCCACTTGACCACATGGAAGCAACGTGGCAGTGGCGGAAAAGGCCCAAGAGAGGACGCCAGATGATGAAGCTGCATCACGTGCACTGGTGGAGCCATGGAACGTTGGTGAAGACCAGAACAGGAGCGGTGACCGCTCCGTCCGTGGAGCCCAGAGCCTGTACCCACTGGTGGCCATTTTGTGGCAGAAAAGGTGAGCAACTTGCGTCACTCATTAATGTCTGCCAGACATTTTTTCAGGCGAATGGAGATGGGATCTGGACGTTTGACCCGGGTGGAAAACTGCCTGAGTGGACCTGGAGAGGGGGACCCTCCTGGTGGCCGCTGGGAATAGGCCGCTCAGCCCTCCCAAGGTCAGAGCTGAGGAGGAGGGTGTGTGGCAGCCGGATGGGCTGCACTAGGAAATGGCTGCCTGGCCTACAACACATGGCAGCCATTTTCACTACATTTCCCAGCATGCCACCGCAACACCTGAACGAAGTCAGGCATGGGGAGCAAACGACCAGCTGAAGGCCATTGCAAGGCCTATTTAAAGGACTCGATCCCATTGTTCTTGGAGAGGAGTAGGAACGTGGTTGTGAGGAGTTGGTGAGAGAATTGAAAAAGATAACTGTGAAGTCTATTGACCAGCCAGTATTTTTGGAGAGAGTTTTTTGGAGAGAGTTTGAGAGAGAGAGTTTTTGAAAGAGAGTGTTGGGGAATTGTTTTTGTGTTGGATTGGATTGATTGGATTTTGACGACGGACTGGACAACGGAACTTGGACCTGGATTGCGGATTTGGAACGGACATCGACAAAGAGACAAGGATTGTGGACTTTGTGTTCGTATGCCCCAAAAGACCCCACCCTGCGTTTTGTGTTGTTTGGGTAATAAATCATCATTTCTGCTGATATTACTGCCTCCTCAGTGTTATTGCACTTGCCTACGCCCTCTGAAAGGTCAGTGAGTGTCGCCCAACCCTTGGGGACGCCACAATATATTTGTTGCTTAAGGGAACAGACAAAAGTTGGAGATTTAGGCCAGAGAGAGGAGACCACTTTGTCCAATGACACACTGCTCGGACCTGAACCAATAACCCAAAATGACACTGTGCCTCTCTCTTATCCAAACACTAGGTATCCGACATCTCCATCCTTCAGTCTCTCTCCTCTGCTCCATTCATTCGTTCATTCGTACGATCCTTCGTTCCCTCCTTCAACCTCTCCTATATTTCACTCTCTCCTCCGATCAGGGCAGTGCTCTCTGCTCTCTCTTCTTCATCCTCTGGCCTAACGCTGTCCTCAGAGTTAGTTTCTGCTTCAGGCACAAAGCTCTGTCTGGCCTCTGGCCTATCGCTGTCCTCAGAGTTAGTTTCTGCTTCAGGCACACAGCTCTGTCTGTCCTCTGGCCTAACGCTGTCCTCAGAGTTAGTTTCTGCTTCAGGCACAAAGTACCCGCCCCCATGTCCCTCCACCATTGTCATGATTTTCTCCAGCAGCTTGGTGACTTGAGCGCCGTCCCTGTTTCTGACTCTGAGGACGTGGTACCGCCCCCCACACTTCTCCCTCACGAGCGACCTTCCCTCCTCCTCCAGGCCCTGCCCGACCTGCTTACTCCTGCAGGAGAAGAGCACCAGCGTGTGTGCCCACACCCTCGCCCCGCCCAGCAGCTCCACGTGTTCCCGCGCCGCGCTCCAGTTGTACCCATGCTTCAGCACCCTCCACCACGGCACCACCAGCAGGATGGCGTGGGGCCCCGGGGGACACTCGTGCACGCTGCGACTAATCTCCAACCTCACCTCCTGCGGGGTCACCTTGCCGTCCGCCCAGCCCGGTGTCATCACCACGGTGACGGGTTTACTGTCCACCAAGACTAACTGCGTTTTGCTCCGCTCAAGCTCATCGTCCCAAAAGTCTCGGCCCAGGATCCAGTTCCCAGTCTTGCGTGTTGCCCACGCCGTGTCCCCCAGCAGGATCACCCTTACCATGCGCTGCTCCGCTGTAACAAAGAAACAACACACATTCACAGTCCTTTCATTTATCAGTGCATGTGTCAAACATCAGCAGTCATTATACGGTAGAGAATCGGGTGTCAAACCACCACACTTATCATATCTAGTAGCCCTGGATTAAATCAATTACTTCTCAATTACATCTCATTGGCACAAGTTGTCTCAAGATAATGCTAGTTTACCCAACTGTTTTCTAAAATGAATTATTTCATACATATGTCGAAAATACACTAAAACTCACCACTTTCTGCTATAATTTTACCTGTAGATAAAAAAAGAACAGGTTCAACCCACAGCCTCTATTTACCCTCTATTTATTTCAATTCCCCCTCCCCCACAAGTCCGCCGCCCGTCCTCCGGGGCGAGACATTATTTCCAGGCCGAATTTACTGCCTCTTCCGAGGCGGAATTCTACCACGGACGCCTTTTTCCTGCTCCTCGAGGGACTCGTGCCGGCTCACCCTCCCCCCTCCCCCGGAGGCAGACAGCCAAACGCCACCTCCGATCGGGCTGACGACCAGGGCCGGTCTGGTAGAGACGCGGGTTTCGATCCGCGTCCCTGACAGGCAGCGCACACCACACCGGACCAGCCAAAGTGTGGTGCGTTAGACCACTACACACCATACGCCAGCCTGCAACACATTTTTTTAAATAGAAATTCTTGGGAATTGAGTAGTAGTATATGTATACAATTCTAAAAGGCTGGAAATGCATTTACTGTAAAGTTTCATTTAATTAACATTCATGGATACTTCAATGGAACAGGATGTAGACTGTATGTTTATCTATATGTCTTTCAGTCTGAAATCAAACTTGTTTTCAACAGGCTTTTCATTTCTAAATAATACAGTATTTACATATTTTAGTTGTGCATTTGCAGTTAATACTCAGAATACAAGTTATTCAAATCCCTTAATCCCAGGGGCTGCTGGGTGACCAGTTAAGACACTGTTCTAGTGTGCGGATGGGCACCATCGTGTCCGTGTCTCATCATGCACCAGCTTAACTGGTGGACTGCGGAGCTAAAGAAGCAGCAGCTTGACATCACATGTTCCAGAGGAGAGCGCGTGCATGTCCCAAATTGACAGAGAAGGTTGCAGCCATGAGCGCCAACACATGAATTAAGCATTCCAAATTTGGAGAAAATAGGAGTAAAATGAATGAATGTGTCCTTCCAGTTTAGCCAATGTAACAACATGTATTCCATTCTGAACTTTTGAATATGAGCCACTTACTGCCAAGATCATGCTAGTTTACCCATCTGTTTTCTACAAGGAGTTATTTCATATGCATGTATAAAATACACAAAAACTCACCCATTTGTGCTATGAGATTATCTGTAGATTTTAAAAAAGAACAGGTTTAACACACAGCTGCCCAATAGATCACGTTCATTCACAGAGCATTACATGAAACCATTCATATGTGTATATTTAAAATTGCACATTGAACCTATGAATTACAAGGCAATAAAAACACATTCACATTCCATTCATTTATCAGTCCATGTGTCAAACATCGTCTGTCATTGTACGGTAGAGAATCGGGTGTCAAACCACCACGCTTATCATATCTAGTAGCCCTGGAATAAATCAATCACTTATTTTCTCATTGGTACTCTGTGAGGCTGGAGACAACACTGAACTGTCATTACAAATTATTATCATTATTATTATTAATGAAATGCCAAGTCAATCCCCTTATTGGAATGACCTTTTTTTCTCTCACTCGTACAGGATTTAGCAAAATTGTTTGAATATAAATTCTTGGGAAATGAATAGTAGTATATGCAGGGTTGGGTTGTAACGGAATACATGTAACGGCGTTACGTAATCAGAATACAAAAATCAAGTAACTGTATTCAGCTCGCGTTACATTTGAAAAACGAGTAATCTGAATACAGTTACTTTAATAAACCTGAAGTGAATACATTTTGGATTACTTATTGGAATTCTTGGTGGAAAGTTTTCCTTACAAACATTAATGAGCTGATATTCATTACTAAAGTTACAGCATGAAATTATCACGCCTTCATGATTATCATCACACAGCTCACGAAAACTACAGCCGCTGCACAGAACCAAAAAACTGCGTTAAAAAAAATGCGTTTAAAAAAAAGCGCGCGCCCACGCTCAGACAAACATTGATAGGGACAAGATGGAAGAAAAGTCAGCTTTTAGTTTGTGGCGTTATCGACACAATTTCCAGTTTAAAGAAGAACATGGGAAAATCTGTCGGTCCAGTGTACCTTGTGTCTTCCAGGAATAAAGATACTGTCAGCATCAAAGGACTCGACTTCGAATCTTAAAAAGCACTTGGAGTAAGTCGACGTTAGCTAACCTTCAGTTTAATGAACACAGTTCTGCAGTAATTTGCTGTTACCTGACCTTAGCCTACGGTTTGAGGCATCGCATTAACTGCTCTGCTAATTTTATACTGCTTTCTTTATTGTTGAAACGATGACATTTTATTTTATTCTTTTTATTTTTCCCAGTTTTCTCCCAATTTGGTAGACAATTGTACTCTACTATACGTCAATTACGTTATGCACTGCCGAGCATTCGCCGCTACACAGCCCGCCAACACTGGCACTTTTCTAAGCCATATCCCTTACAAGTCGCTGTTATTCCAGTGCCAAAAAGTTTCAAAAGTTATCACATTGTTTTAGATGCTGTGTTTGAGTTATGCTCATGATGAGCCATCAAAACAGTAAAATAACTTGCCTTTCAATATCCCTTTGCTTTTTATTATGATTAATTTTGAATCTGTCCATTCTAATTCCATAACATGTTAATGACGACGATTACAACAAAAATGCAGATACAATGTTGCATATATTTAGCTAAATTAACATCTCAAATGTATTAGTATTTATTATTAAATGAACAGAAGCTGACCTGACCTCAACACAGTGGAAAGTTGAACATGACATACTTTTTCAAAGTGTAATGCATAATAACTATTTAAATGTATTACTAATCAAATAAAAAAGTGAACATGGCGTGTGCAAAAGTTTGAGCACCCTTTTAGTACTAAGTAGCACCACCTTTGGCTATATAACAGCTTCCCAATGTCTCCTGTACCCCAAAACATACCCATCTGTGATGGAAAAAGTAAGTAATCCAAAAGTATTCTAAAAGTAATCTGATTACGTTACTTTTTTGAGACATGTAACTGTATTCGTATTGGATTACTTTCAGAGCCGTGTAATCAGTAATCAGGCACTAATTACATTTACAAAGTAACCCTCCCAACCCTGAGTATATGTATACAATTCTAAAAGGCTGGAAATGCAGTTACTGTAAAGTTTCATTAAATTAACATTTGTGGATACTACAATGAAGCAGAATGTAGACTGTATGTTTATCTATATGTCTTTCTGTCTGAAATCAAACTTGTTTTCAACAGGCTTTTAATTTCTAAAGAATACAGTATTTACATATTTTAGTTGTGTATCTGTAGTTAAAACTTTTGTTTACTCAGAATACAAGTTATTATTAAAATTCCTTAATCCCGGGCCTCCCGGGTGGTCTAGCGGTTACAACATTCAGCGCTGGCCACTGCGACTGGGGTTCGATTCCACCAGCCGTGCCAGTATCGGATCTGGCCGGGAGTGCCACTAGGGGGTGGCAATTGGCTGTCTGCCCCAGAGAGGGGGGAGGGAAGCCGATATGAGTTTGCTGGGTATTGGAGTGGCTCTGTGCACAAGAGTTAAGGCCTCTACATGCTTCTGCGTAACTTGTACAACATCTTCGCGGTTCCCACAATGCAACATGTCGCAAGCACTCGGCAATTTATACTTCTGCGCAACCTATGCGACATGGTGTCCTTACACTTCTGTACACTAGTAGGCGTCAATGTATTGAACAAAGTCGGTAAAGTTTTCATGAAAGCAGGGAAACCCCTGTGCCTTCAAACTTCTTCAGACAATCTTTCCTGAAGCTGGTTCATTTTATACCGTGTCGAACAAATGATGTTAGCTATCTATATCTTTAGCTACTGTTGGCAAGCTTTATTTGGCCGTGATACCAGGTTGCTAGCTAGCTAGCTAGATAGATAGATATCGATAGTTTTGCTTAGCTAACGTTAACATAGATATATAAAGGTATGGTATGCAGCTGCCAACAACAATGTCTATCGCTATATTACTGCACTGATCTCTTGTGCGAACTATGATTGTTCTTATCATGTATTAATGCACATCTGGTAAGTCGCTTTGGTTAAGAGCGTCCGCTACATGCTTAAAGAAATGTATATGCACCCTGCTTTTTCTTTGTTTTGTTAGTTGAATATTCTGTACATTAAGGTGTTGTAATGACATGTTACATTTATATGTCATCTAAAGCACAACACAAAACATCTGGATATTTGCAACCTTATCAAAATATATCATTTAGAATGACGTGAAGACCACAGTCAATCCTTTGTTGTTTGCAGAATCTCAGAGTTTAATGTACTGTCAGTACAATAGACTTTAAAACCTTTGGAAAAAAAGGAAGTACGCCTGTCATGAAAGCAGCATATGTGCGAACAACTCACCTTTATAGCATTAAAATAATAGAGTAAATTCACGTGGAACAAAGGAACCAGCAGATGACTCTTGAAAATAATGTTAATGTATTAAGGGAAATTAAGCATGGTCTTTTTCTGTCTTTTCACAGAATATTTCAAATCGCTGCTTTTATCTTTCTCCCCTAATCTGGATGGCACTCTGGATAAGAGCGCCTGCTAAATGCTTAAAATGTAAAATGTAAAAAAATGATGTACTAGCTCGATGAACTATGACCATGACAGCTCCACCTCCATTCGCTAACCAACCAATCAATGCTGTGCAACATCTACAGGACATGTTGCGAGTTAGATTTTTGTGCTAGGTCCACAACATCCTCTGCAACACCCTCTGCAACATCAACGCAACCTCTGTGACGTGTTGCAGAGGATGTCGCGTTGCAGTCGCGTCACAGTCGCTCGAGCATGTAGAGGCCTTTACAGTCGACTGCTTGGCGAGTGCCGGCTCGGAGGAGGTGGTACAATCGCCTTTGTCACTGCCGGTCTCAGAGCTATGGCAGCAAACTCACAACACAAGAGGGGGATTGACATGAAAAGAGAGGGTGTAATGGGCTACTAAATGGGGGGGAAACTATTCTTAATCCCACAGGCTGCTGGGTGACCAGTTCAGACACTGTTCTAGTGTGTGGATTGGCACCATCGTGTCCGTGTCTCATCGTGCACCAGATTAACTGGTGGACTGTGGAGCTAAAGAAGCAGCAGCTTGACATCACATGTTCCAGAGGAGAGCACGTGCATGTCCCAAATTGACAGAGGAGGTTGCAGCCATGAGCACGAACACATGTATTAAGCATTCAAAATTTGGAGAAAATAGGGGTAAAATGAATGAATGTGTCCTTCCAGTTTAGCCAATGTAACAACATGTATTCCATTCTGAACTTTTCTATATGAGCCATTTACTGCCAAAATTGTGCTAGGTTACCCAACTGTTTTCTACAAGGAGTTATTTCATACATATGTAGAAAACACACCAAAACTCACCCTTTTCTGCTTTAAGTTTATCTGTAAATGGAAAAAAAAAAGAACAGGTTCAACCCACAGCTGCCCAATGGTTCACGTTCATTCACAGAGCATTGCATGAAACCATTTATATGCGTATATTTAAAACTGCACATTGAACCTATGAATTACAAGGCAAAAAAACCACATTCACTTCAAACGCAATAAAAACACGTTCACATTCCATTCATTTATTAGTCCATGTGTCAAACATCGGCTGTCATTGTACGGAAGAGAATCGGGTGTCAAACCACCACGCTTATCATATCTAGTAGCCCTGGAATAAATCAATTATTTATTTTCTCATTGGCACTCATTTAACCTAAATCATTTAACCTAAATGCAAATTCAAATTCATTCATATCATTTTAAGTTATTTTAAAAGACATATGTACAAACATACACGGGAGCTATCACGTTGCATATCGGTGTCAGAGGTAACAATCTGTGAGGCTGCAGACAACACTGAACTGTCATTACAAATTATTATTATTATTATTATTAATGAAATGCCAAGTCAATCCCCTTATTGGAATGACCTTTCTTTCTCTCACATGTACAGGATTTTGCTAAATTGTTTGAATATAAATTATTGGGAAATGAATAGTAGTATGCAGTATGTATACAATTCTAAAAGGCTGGAAATGCAGTTACTGTAAAGTTTCATTGAATTAACATTTGTGGATACTTCAATGGAGCAGGATGTACTATATGTTTATCTATAAGTCTTTCAGTCTGAAATCAAACTTGTTTTCAACAGGCTTTTCATTTCTAAAGAATACAGTATTTACATATTTTAGTTGTGTATCTGCAGTTAAAACTTTTGTTTACTCAGAATACAAGTTATTATTAAAATTCCTTAATCCCGGGCCTCCCGGGTGGTCTAGCGGTTACAACATTCAGCGCTGGCCACTGCGACTGGGTTTCGATTCCACCAGCTGTGCCAGTATCGGATCTGGCCGGGAGTGCCACTAGGGGGCGGCAATTGGCTGTCTGCCCCAGAGAGGGGGGAGGGAAGCCAATATCAGTTTGCTGCGTATTGGAGTGGCTCTGTGTACGAGAGTTAAGGCCTCTACATGCTTCTGCGTAACTTGTGCGACATCTTCACGGTTCACGCAATGCAACATGTCGCAAGCACTCGGCAATTTATACTTCTACGCAACCTATGCGACATGGTGTCCTTACACTTCTGTACACTAGTAGGCGTCAATGTATTGAACAAAGTCGGTAAAGTTTTCATGAAAGCAGGGAAACCCCTGTACCTTCAAACTTCTTCAGCCAATCTTTCCTGAAGCTGGTTCATTTTATACTGTGTCGAACAAATGATGTTAGCTATCTATATCTTTAGCTACTGTTGGCAAGCTTTACTTGGCCGTGATACCAGGTTGCTAGCTAGCTAGCTAGATAGATAGATATTGATTGTTTTGCTTAGCTAACGTTAACATAGATATGTAGAGGGATGGTATGCAGCTGCCAACAACAATGTCTATTGCTGTATTACTGCACTGATCTCTTGTGCAAACTATGATTGTTCTTATCATGTATTAATGCACATCTGGTAAGTCGCTCTGGATAAGAGCGTCCGCTACATGCTTAAAGAAATGTATATGCACCTGCTTTTTCTTTGTTTTGTTAGTTCAATATTCTGCACATTAAGGTGTTGTCGTGACATGTTACATTTATATGTAATCTAAAGCACAACACAAAACATCTGGATATTTGCAACCTTAAATATATCATTTAGAATGACGTGAAGACCACAGTCAATCCTTAGTTGTTTGCAGAATCTCAGAGTTTAATGTACTGTCAGTACAATAGACTTTAAAACCTTTGAAAAAGCGAAGTACGCCTGTCATGAAAGCAGCATGTGTGCGAACAACTCACCTTTATAGCATTAAAATAATAGAGTAAATTCACGTGGAACAATGGAACCAGCAGATGACTCTTGAAAATAATGTTAATGTATTAAGGGAAATGAAGGATGGTCTTTTTCTGTCTTTTCACAGAATATTTCAAATCTTTTATCTTTCTCCCCTAATCTGGATGTCACTCTGGATAAGAGCGCCTGCTAAATGCTTAAAATGTAAAATGTAAAAAAAATGATGTACTAGCTCGATGAACTATGAACATGACAGCTCTGCCTCCATTCGCTAACCAACCAATCAATGCTGTGCAACATCTACTAAGGACATGTTGCGCTAAAGTTAAAATTTTTGTGCTAGGTACACATGACATCCTCTGCAACACCCTCTATGCAACATCAACACAACCTCTGCGACGTGTTGCAGAGGATGTTGTGTTGCAGATGTGCGTCGCAGTCGCGTTGCAGTCGCCGAGCATGTAGAGGCCTTTACAGTCGACTGCTTGGCGAGTGCCGGCTCAGAGGAGGCCGTACAATCGCCTTTGTCACTGCCGGTCTCAGAGCTACGGCAGCAAACTCACAATACAAGAGGGGGATTGACATGAAAAGAGAGGGTGTAATGGGCTACTAAATGGGGGGGAAACAATTCTTAATCCCACAGGCTGCTGGGTGACCAGTTAAGACACTGTTCTAGTGTGTGGATTGGCACCATCGTGTCCGTGTCTCATCGTGCACCAGTTTAACTGGTGGACTGCGGAGCTAAAGAAGCAGCAGCATGACATCACATGTTCCAGAGGAGAGCACATGTATGTCCCAAATTGACAGAGGAGGTTGCAGCCATGAGCACTAACACATGTATTAAGCATTCCAAATATTGAGAAAATAGGGGTAAAATGAATGAATGTGTCCTTCCGGTTTAGCCAATGTAACAACATGTATTCCATTCTGAACTTTTCTATATGAGCCATTTACTGCCAAAATCGTGCTAGGTTACCCAACTGTTTTCTACAAGGAGTTATTTCATACATATGTAGAAAATACACCAAAACTCACCCTTTGATGCTTTTTATCTGTAGATAAAAAAGAACAGGTTTAACCCACAGCTGTCCCAGTGGTTCAAGTTCATTCACAGAGCATTGCATGAAATCATTTATATGTGTATATTTTAAATTGCACATTGAACCTATGAATTACAAGGCAAAAAAAACATTCACTTCAATTACACACAATAAAAACACATTCACATTCCATTCATTTATCAGTCCATGTGTCAAACATCGGCTGTCATTGTACGGAAGAGAATCGGGTGTCAAACCACCACTCTTATCATATCTAGTAGCCCTGGAATAAATAAATAATTTATTTTCTCATTGGCACTCATTTAACCTAAATCATTTAACCTAAATGCAAATTCTAATTCATTCATATCATTTAAAGTTATTTTAAAAGACATATGTACAAACATACACGGGAGCTATCACGTTGCATATCGGTGTCAGAGGTAACAATCTGTGAGGCTATAGACAACATGGAACTGTCATTACAAATTATTATCATTATTATTATTAATGAAATGCCAAGTCAATCCCCTTATTGGAATGACCTTTCTTTCTCTCACATGTACAGGATTTTGCTAAATTGTTTGAATATAAATTATTGGGAAATGAATAGTAGTATGCACTATGTATACAATTCTAAAAGGCTGGAAATGCAGTTACTGTAAAGTTTCATTGAATTAAAATTTGTGGATACTTCAATGGAGCAGGATGTAGACTGTATGTTTATCTATATGTCTTTCAGTCTGAAATCAAACTTGTTTTCAACAGGCTTTTAATTTCTAAAGAATACAGTATTTACATATTTTAGTTGTGCATTTGCAGTTAAAACTTTTGTTTACTCAGAATACAAGTTATTATTAAAATTCCTTAATCCCGGGCCTCCCGGGTGGTCTAGCGGTTACAACATTCAGCGCTGGCCACTGCGACTGGGGTTCAATTCCACCAGCCGTGCCAGTATCGGATCTGGCCGGGAGTGCCACTAGGGGGCGGAAATTGGCTGTCTGCCCCAGAGAGGGGGGAGGGAAGCCGATATCAGTTTGCTGCGTATTGGAGTGGCTCTGTGCACAAGAGTTAAGGCCTCTACATGCTTCTGCGTAACTTGTACAACATCTTCGCGGTTCCCACAATGCAACATGTCGCAAGCACTCGGCAATTTATACTTCTCGCAACCTATGCGACATGGTGTCCTTACACTTCTGTACACTAGTAGGCGTCAATGTATTGAACAAAGTCGGTAAAGTTTTCATGAAAGCAGGGAAACCCCTGTACCTTCAAACTTCTTCAGCTAATCTTTCCTGAAGCTGGTTCATTTTATACCGTGTCGAACAAATGATGTTAGCTATCTATATCTTTAGCTACTGTTGGCAAGCTTTACTTGGCCGTGATACCAGGTTGCTAGCTAGCTAGCTAGATAGATAGATATTGATTGTTTTGCTTAGCTAACGTTAACATAGATATGTAGAGGGATGGTATGCAGCTGCCAACAACAATGTCTATCGCTGTATTACTGCACTGATCTCTTGTGCGAACTATGATTGTTCTTATCATGTATTAATGCACATCTGGTAAGTCGCTCTGGATAAGAGCGTCCGCTACATGCTTAAAGAAATGTATATACACCCTGCTTTTTCTTTGTTTTGTTAGTTGAATATTCTGTACATTAAGGTGTTGTAGTGACATGTTACATTTATATGTCATCTAAAGCACAACACAAAACATCTGGATATTTGCAACCTTAAATATATAATTTAGAATGACGTGAAGACCACAGTCAATCCTTCGTTGTTTGCAGAATCTCAGAGTTTAATGTACTGTCAGTACAATAGACTTTAAAACCTTTGGAAAAAAGGAAGTACGCCTGTCATGAAAGCAGCATGTGTGCGAACAACTCACCTTTATAGCATTAAAATAATAGAGTAAATTCACGTGGAACAAAGGAACCAGCAGATGACTCTTGAAAATAATGTTAATGTATTAAGGGAAATTAAGGATGGTCTTTTTCTGTCGTTTCACAGAATATTTCAAATCGCTGCTTTTATCTTTCTCCCCTAATCTGGATGGCACTCTGGATAAGAGCGCCTGCTAAATGCTTAAAATGTAAAATGTAAAAAAAATGATGTACTAGCTCGATGAACTATGACCATGACAGCTCCACCTCCATTCGCTAACCAACCAATCAATGCTGTGCAACATCTACAGGACATGTTGCGAGTTAGATTTTGTGCTAGGTCCACAACATCCTCTGCAACACCCTCTGCAACATCAACGCAACCTCTGTGACGTGTTGCAGAGGATGTTGCGTTCACACAGTCCACAATCGCTCGAGCATGTAGAGGCCTTTACAGTCGACTGCTTGGCGAGTGCCGGCTCGGAGGAGGTGGTACAATCGCCTTTGTCACTGCCGGTCTCAGAGCTATGGCAGCAAACTCACAACACAAGAGGGGGATTGACATGAAAAGAGAGGGTGTAATGGGCTACTAAATGGGGGGGAAACAATTCTTAATCCCACAGGCTGCTGGGTGACCAGTTCAGACACTGTTCTAGTGTGTGGATTGGCACCATCGTGTCGTGTCTCATCCTGCACCAGATTAACTGGTGGACTGCGGAGCTAAAGAAGCAGCAGCTTGACATCACATGTTCCAGAGGAGAGCACGTGCATGTCCCAAATTGACAGAGGAGGTTGCAGCCATGAGCACCAACACATGTATTAAGCATTCAAAATTTGGAGAAAATAGGGGTAAAATGAATGAATGTGTCCTTCCAGTTTAGCCAATGTAACAACATGTATTCCATTCTGAACTTTTCTATATGAGCCATTTACTGCCAAAATCGTGCTAGGTTACCCAACTGTTTTCTACAAGGAGTTATTTCATACATATGTAGAAAATACACCAAAACTCACCCTTTTCTGCTTTAAGCTTATCTGTAAATAAAAAAAGAACAGGTTCAACCCACAGCTGCCCAATGGTTCACGTTCATTCACAGAGCATTGCATGAAACCATTTATATGTGTATATTTAAAACTGCACATTGAACCTATGAATTACAAGGCAAAAAAACCACATTCACTTCAATTTCACGCAATAAAAACACGTTCACATTCCATTCATTTATTAGTCCATGTGTCAAACATCGGCTGTCATTGTACGGAAGAGAATCGGGTGTCAAACCACCACGCTTATCATATCTAGTAGCCCTGGAATAAATCAATTATTTATTTTCTCATTGGCACTCATTTAACTTAAATCATTTAACCTAAATGCAAATTCAAATTCATTCATATCATTTTAAATTATTTTAAAAGACATATGTACAAACATACACGGAGCTATCACGTTGCATATCGGTGTCAGAGGTAACAATCTGTGAGGCTGCAGACAACACTGAACTGTCATTACAAATTATTATCATTATTATTATTAATGAAATGCCAAGTCAATCCCCTTATTGGAATGACCTTTCTTTCTCTCACATGTACAGGATTTTGCTAAATTGTTTGAATATAAATTCTTGGGAAATGAATAGTAGTATGCAGTATGTATACAATTCTAAAAAGGCTGGAAATGCAGTTACTGTAAAGTTTAAGTTAATTAACATTTGTGGATACTTCAATGGAGCAGGATGTACAATATGTTTATCTATAAGTCTTTCAGTCTGAAATCAAACTTGTTTTCAACAGGCTTTTCATTTCTAAAGAATACAGTATTTACATATTTTAGTTGTGTATCTGCAGTTAAAACTTTTGTTTACTCAGAATACAAGTTATTATTAAAATTCCTTAATCCGGGCCTCCCGGGTGGTCTAGCGGTTACAACATTCAGCGCTGGCCACTGCGACTGGGTTTCGATTCCACCAGCTGTGCCAGTATCGGATCTGGCCGGGAGTGCCACTAGGGGGCAGCAATTGGCTGTCTGCCCCAGAGAGGGGGAGGGAAGCCAATATCAGTTTGCTGCGTATTGGAGTGGCTCTGTGTACGAGTTAAGGCCTCTACATGCTTCTGCGTAACTTGTGCGACATCTTCACGGTTCACGCAATGCAACATGTCGCAAGCACTCGGCAATTTATACTTCTACGCAACCTATGCGATATGGTGTCCTTACACTTCTGTACACTAGTAGGCGTCAATGTATTGAACAAAGTCGGTAAAGTTTTCATGAAAGCAGGGAAACCCCTGTACCTTCAAACTTCTTCAGCCAATCTTTCCTGAAGCTGGTTAATTTTATACTGTGTCGAACAAATGATGTTAGCTATCTATATCTTTAGCTACTGTTGGCAAGCTTTATTTGGCCGTGATACCAGGTTGCTAGCTAGCTAGCTAGCTAGATAGATCTCGATAGTTTTGCTTAGCTAACGTTAACAGAGATATATAGAGGGATGGTATGCAGCTGCCAACAACAATGTCTATTGCTGTATTACTGCACTGATCTCTTGTGCAAACTATGATTGTTCTTATCATGTATTAATGCACATCTGGTAAGTCGCTCTGGATAAGAGCGTCCGCTACATGCTTAAAGAAATGTATATGCACCTGCTTTTTCTTTGTTTTGTTAGTTGAATATTCTGCACATTAAGGTGTTGTCGTGACATGTTACATTTATATGTAATCTAAAGCACAACACAAAACATCTGGATATTTGCAACCTTAAATATATCATTTAGAATGACGTGAAGACCACAGTCGATCCTTAGTTGTTTGCAGAATCTCAGAGTTTAATGAAAAGGAAGAGTACTGTCAGTACAATAGACTTTAAAACCTTTGAAAAAGACCGTTCAATTCCCCGTCTCGCCAAGTGTCGGCTCGCCTGTCATGAAAGCAGCATGTGTGCGAACAACTCACCTTTATAGCATTAAAATAATAGAGTAAATTCACCAAATTGGGAGAAAATGGAACAATGGAACCAGCAGATGACTCTTGAAAATAATGTTAATGTATTAAGGGAAATGAAGGATGGTCTTTTTCTGTCTTTTCACAGAATATTTCAAATCACTGCTTTTATCTTTCTCCCCTAATCTGGATGTCACTCTGGATAAGAGCGCCTGCTAAATGCTTAAAATGTAAAATGTAAAAAAATGATGTACTAGCTCGATGAACTATGACCATGACAGCTCTGCCTCCATTCGCTAACCAACCAATCAATGCTGTGCAACATCTACGCGGCATGTTGCGAGTTTGATTTTTGTGCTAGGTACACGACATCCTCTGCAACACCCTCTGCAACATCAACACAACCTCTGCGACGTGTTGCAGAGGATGTTGTGTTGCAGTCACGTCGCAGTCGTGTTGCAGTCGCTCGAGCATGTAGAGGCCTTTACAGTCGACTGCTTGGCGAGTGCCGGCTCGGAGGAGGCCGTACAATCACCTTTGTCACTGCCGGTCTCAGAGCTACGGCAGCAAACTCACAATACAAGAGGGGGATTGACATGAAAAGAGAGGGTGTAATGGGCTACTAAATGGGGGGAAATTTTAATCCCACAGGCTGCTGTGTGACCAGTTAAGACACTGTTCTAATGTGTGGATGGGCACCATCGTGTCCGTGTCTCATCCTGCACCAGCTTAACTGGTGGACTGCGGAGCTAAAGAAGCAGCAGCATGACATCACATGTTCCACCAACACATGTATTAAGCATTGCAGCCAAATTTGGAGAAAATGGGGTAAAATTTGAAAAATAAAATGAATGTGTCCTTCCAGTTTAGCCAATGTAACAACATGTATTCCATTCTGAACTTTTCTATATGAGCCATTTACTGCCAAAATTGTGCTAGGTTACCCAACTGTTTTCTACAAGGAGTTATTTCATACATATGTAGAAAATCACACCTGTAGATAAAAAAAGAACAGGTTCAACCCTTTGATGCTTTAAGTGTATCTGTAAACAAAAAGAACAGGTTTAACCATTCACAATTCGTTCATTTTAGCTGTCCCATCAGCTGTCATTGACAGAATCGGGTGTCAAACCACCAGCTTATCATCTCATAGCCCGATTAAATCAACTTCTGGTCTCACACCATTCATATTGTGTGATTTAGTTTTTAATGGGATTGCACATTGAACCTCAGCAGCTTGACATCACATTACAGCATGTCCCACTTTTTAAGAAAGCAATACAAAATGGTTTGAATTACAGGCCATTTTTAAGAAAGAAAAGCAGCAAACAGAAATGGAATATATCGAGCTGGTCACCCGTTTCATCAGTAATACAGTTTTTAATTATCAATATTTCCAGTACCTGGATTATTTGTCTTCCCAAAATGCATGAACCTAAACCATGTGTCCAGTCATTTTCAGTAATACCATGGTTATAAACCCCTTTTGCACACGGTTAAAGTCAAAGCTCTCAATCTGCTGACACTGTTATGAGGAAAAACATTGATCCTGAATGGAACTGACTGCAGTGTCATCATTTTATGGCATTTCTGTTCATAGTATTTCCCCTCGAGCAATTACCTTTGCCTATCCAGAAAATAAAGACCACAGGCGCCAATACAGCGATCACGAACAGACCCACAAACACACCAAAGACCACTTTCCTGTGGAGTTCCATGGGGAAGATTTCATCTGCAAAAGAGTTTAAGATACATTTATTGATTTTACATTACCTTTATTTAACCAGCTGAAATGACTTGAGAACGTGTTCTCATTTACAATGATGGCCTGGGCCCAGAGGGTTACAACACAGCAAGAATCACAACAAAACTAATAACACAATATTCAGTCAACAGTACTAAAAACAATACAACACAGCAGGACTGTATTACACAATACAACATTGTGTCAAACATACATTTAATAGCAGCATGGAGGGGGACCTTCAGTTTGATGATTGGTTAGTGTCTATGCAAAAATTTACCTTTAACAAATTTATATCCAAGCACTCTTGTTCTGCCAGAACTGAACTTGAAACTTGGTTCATTAATCCACCTCACTCATCCCTTTATAAGAGTTATGAAACTGAAACCAAAACGCCAGGAACTTTACAGCAGTTCAGCAGCTTGCAATCAACATTTCTTGTTCAGAAAAATGGGTATTTCAGGGATTCCCTTACACAATGAAAATATATATTCCATATATGGAGATGTAATATATTGCCATTCAATTGTTTTTCATTATTTGTGTCAATTAACACATGTACTATTGACATGTACTTACTTATAACAACCATATCAAGAGAAGACACAGGCATGTGGCTGAAATTAGAAGTGTTGTTATATGTAATACATTATATTGTTATATGCATTGCAAAATATATTTAATATGTTTGCAATGTATTGCACAATATACCAATTATTGCAGTTTTTCATACATTGTAAAAATATGTTTCAATATTTGTCAATATATGGTTTCCCACTCAAGCCAGCTATTCTTTAGCAATTTTAGATTTCATGTCTTAAAAAAATAAACAAATACATATTTTTTTTAAACTAACCAAAATATTAATATTTAACAATTGTTATTTTGTCCCAGTTTGGAATGGCCAATCGTATTTGTAGGCCAGCCTCGACACTGCATCATACTTCTGTTCCGTTCTGAAGACAAGCACAAGCTCTCCTCCAAAGCCCATCCTGGCAGTTGGAGAAGTGCACTGCTGACAGCAAGTCAGTATACTCCTCTATAACCGCAGATGACTTCTCATCCTTCTTTCACGAGAAGGTTGAGGTCATTCGCAACTCATTCGCAACTCCTTCCCCCCTACCCCTCCCTCTCCCATCCCGCTACCTAAACCTCCCACCTCTCTGTCCTCCTTCTCACCCCTCCCTGACTCGGACATCCTTCAACTTGTTCTCTCCCACCGTCCCACCACCTGCCCTCTTGATCCCATTCCTTCCCCCCTCTTCCAGTCCATTGCTATGGACATCCTCCCGTTTTGTCTCTAATGTCATTAACTCCTCTCTTTCCTCTGGCTCTGTCCCCTCCTCCCTCAAATGTGCTCAGGTTGTCCCCCTCCTCAAAAAACCCTCTCTGAATCCTGCTGTCATCTCTAACTACCGACCTGTCTCTCTCCTCCCATTCCTTTCCAAAACGTTAGAGCGGGCTGTCTATAATCAACTGTCTGCTCATCTCTTACAGAACGACCTACTCGATCCCAACCAATCTGGGTTCAGAGCAGGCCACTCCACAGAGACTGCTCTCCTTGCGGTCACTGAGGCTCTTCACGTCGCTAAGTCCCGATCCCTTAGCTCCGTCCTCCTCCTCCTTGACCTGTCGGCGGCGTTCGACACCGTGGACCACCGGATCCTGCTCTCATCTCTCGTCGAGATGGGAATCTCTGGATCTGCGCTGACATGGTTCGAGTCCTACCTGGCCGACCCGGTCCTACCAGGTGGCCTGGAGAGGATCCCCTCTCCTCTCCCCGCACCCTCTCTACCGGTGTCCCGCAGGGCCTCGGTGCTAGGCCCTGTCCTATTTTCTCTGTACACCAAGTCACTTGGCTCTGTTATTTCTGCTCATGGTTTTTCCTATCACTGTTATGCTGATGACACTCAACTGTTTCTCTCCTTCCCTCCATCTGATACCCAGGTCCCGGCACGGATCTCTGCATGCCTGGCTGACATCTCCGCATGGATGTCCACCCGCCACCTGAAGCTGAACCTGGGGAAGACAGAGCTGCTCTTCCTCCCAGCGAAGGGCTCCCCCGATGATTGATGCGTCAATTACCGTGGAAGGCTCCATAGTGTCTCCGTCCCAGTCTGCCAGGAGTCTTGGGGTAACCCTGGACAACCAGCTGTGCTTCTCGAGCCACATTGCAGCGATCTCTCGGACCTGCCGTTTCTCCCTCCACAACATCCGGAGGATCAGACCGTTCCTCACCCAAGAGGCCACTCAACTCCTGGTCCAGGCCCTGGTGATCTCACGTCTGGACTACTGCAATTCCTTGCTGGCAGGCCTTCCGGCCTGTGCCATCAAGCCACTGCAACTAGTCCAGAACGCTGCTGCTCGCCTGGTGTTCAACCAGCCCGAAGTTCACCCACGTCACCCCTCTACTCTCCTCTCTGCATTGGCTCCCCATCGCAGTACGCATCAGATTCAAGTCACTGGTGCTGGCTTTTCAAGCGGCCAAAGGTACTGCTCCCCGTACCTCCAGTCACTCATCACGCCCTACACCCCGTCCAGACCCCTCCGCTCCGCCTCCGCTGGCAGACTGACTGCCCCATCCCTCCGGGCGCCTGGCAGCCGCTCCTCGCGGTCTCGCCTCTTCTCTGTCCTGGTCCCTCGTTGGTGGAACGACCTCCACTGTCGGTCAGGACTGCGGAATCACTTCAATCTTCCGCAAGAGACTCAAAACCCACCTCTTCAGACTCCACTACCACTGAACACTGTCCATCTAGTCAATCTGTTTACTTGTTTAAAAAAAAAAAAAAAAAAAAAAAAAAACCCCACTAACCTTTTCTTTCCCAATGTTACAGGTATGATACGCAGATGCCTGCAATGATGTCTTTTGCCGTTTTACTGCACTGATCTTGACGCTAACTTTGAAACTTGTATTAATGCACATCTTGTAAGTCGCTCTGGATAAGAGCGTCTGCTAAATGCTTAAAATGTAAAAAATGTAAATGTAAGGGCAGCCTGTGGTTGTCCGATTGACCACAGGGGGTCGCTGGAGTGCTAAATACCTCTAATCCCTACATTTTGGGACTGTGTGCTGTATGAGAGAATTTCAAATAAATATGTAAATAAAAGAGAACTGTGACTCACCGGGTATGTGAAACTCTGTGTCCCTCTCCTGACTGAATTGCTGCAGTAGAACACGACAAGTCACCCTGCTGGTGCCTTTATGTGCAATGAGGCGCCGTCTCACGATGAAGAGGTCCATACTGTCTCTGTCTGTCTCTGTAGGCCCAGCGGTGAGTTTGTGTCCCTCGTTGTCCCTCCAGATGAGTTCAGGCTGAGGGTACCAGCCTGCAGATTCACACAGCAGGCTGACCCCTCCTTCTCTCTGTCCCTCTATGGAGATCACTGGTTGCTTTCCGATGGCTGATCACAGATTAAGTAACACACTTCACATTTCAGGTTTCTTTCAAAATCAGTAATAAGCCAAACTAGAAGGGCAAACGCGAATACTAGGCTTAGTGCGTGAGCATTTCATGTAGCAATTCAAAATTTGCATGTTTCTATGGTTCCAATTGTATTTCCACCCTGAACAATCTTATGAAGCAATTTCATCTACCAGGTTAAAGACATATTTGAATAGAGGTCAAGATATCTGAATTCTCAACATTAGCTAACAATAACAGTTCTGTAATGGAACAAGTAAAAAATGTATAAACCGTACATCGCAACAACCAATGATATCAATGATACTATACACTGACTATAAACACTGCTACAAATACTAGCTACAGTTTGTCAGGTTTGTTTGACCAAACCTAACATAGCAACTGTAACTAGTCTAGGCTAGTTTGTTAGATAACTGGGGAGGTGGTTCTCTACTTAAGGGATACAAAACTCAAAGGAAGCTATCTGTATTCTTTATTCTTATTATTTTATTTATTTAGCTGTTAATAGGGCTTGTTGACTTTTGTTCTGCATTAATAAAACAATGCACAAGTAATGGCCAAACAGGTGGAAAAATCAATATGATATGAATATGGTATCCTGCTCTGTTGAGTTCTCGACAATCCGTTCTTGTCATGAAACATCGGAAAATGGAGCAGTCTTCATCACAGAAACGCCAAACATTCTCTAACAATCGCCCCTCTTTCAAAGTCACTGAGGTGTCATCTTCTAGCCATGCTAGCCAGAATTATCGGCAACCAGGCCTGCCCAGCATTTTTATACATAACCCTGAGCATGCTGGGGAGTTAACTGCTTAATTAAGTCAAGAACAACACCTGTGTGGAAGCCCCTGCTTTCAACATACTTGGGATCCCTCAGTTACCCAGGTTTTTCCACCTTGTTGGTCACTACCTGTATTTTCCATAGACATCTGTCAGTGGTACATTTTCTGCTGGACAAGATAGTTCAGTAAACCAGTGAATGTGTACACAGGTAGAAATGAGATGTAAATGAATACTGACCTTTCACAAACAGTTGAATGGAAAAATCATCATACTCATACTTTATTATCTTGAACAAAACATTTGTAGCTTCCATCATCTGAGCCTCGAACCCCAAACAGTTTCAGAGATGTGTTGCCTGATTTCAGCTCCTCTCTGAATAGTTGAGTCCTACCCGTGTATGATTTACTCTGTTTCTCTGCATTGTTCCTTTTGTTAGCGTAGAGATGAACAGGATTCAAAAAGTCTTGTCTGAACCACCTGACCTCCAGGGCCTCGGCACTGATGTTGGGTTTTAGATAACACGGCAGAACAACGTCTTCACCAGCTACAGCAACCACAGTATCAGCTGGACCAAGAACCTGGAACCTTCCTACAGAGAGCAACAGCATAGACTGAGACTGCAGCTGGATCAACAGCACAGACAGACTGCAGCTGGATCAACAGCACAGACAGAGACTGCAGCTGGATCAGGATTTCACAAATGCATACATTAGGGCAGGGCGGGCAACTCTGGTCCTGCAGAGCCGGTGTGGATGCAGGTTTTTGTTTACACCCATTACCTTGGCTCAATTAGCTAATTAATTGTATACACCAATGCTGATTTAACCACAGACCACAGACCATAGATTAGACCATGGTACAATCTTTCTTATAGGGACATTAAGAAATGTCTTCAGCTGACATTCATGAGCTTTCAAGAAATGTAGCTGAAATGCCAGATCAAGTAATTGATTGGGCTACATAAATAATTAAGAGCAGAAGATTGAATGAAATCCAGAGATGGATATGGCTCTCCTTGCCCACCCCTGCTTTAGGGTTAACCTTACCTAACGTTAGGGTTGATGCTTATTTACATCAACCACAAAATGCATTCCCATACCTCCCTCCATTACTGACAGGAAGTGAACCACCTGATATCCCAGTAATGAATCAGAAATGTTTTAGAGGGTAGCATGAATCACTTCGCTTCGTCACTACCGGTCGCAGGACTACGGCAGCGAACTCACATTACTAGGGGGATTGACGTAAAAATAGCGGGTCTAATTGGCTACCAAATTGGGAGAAAAATGGGATAAAATCCGAAACAAATTTAAAAAAGAAAGAGGGTAGCATGAAATTCAACTCGGTCGTTAAGTGAGGAATACCTGTATATCCTGTAGCTTCAGACTAGTTTCCTGCTCTCAGTTTCAGTAATCATGCATAGAAACTGTCTAGTCTTAACTTATTAAGATAATATAGGCTCCTACTTCAGGTCACCAGCAGAAAACAAGTTTCAATTTAATATATTGTTCAATATAATATATGTATATATTTATACAGGTCAAAACAACTGTCAAAATAATGGAAAGACTTGAGTAAATGAAGGGTTCTCTGTTATGGTGTCAGGTGCATTTCTAAGCGATTCTTTGTGTTAACCTTCATCCTATGGTGAAGCATTTATATCCTGATGGGAGTGGTCTCTTCCAGGATGACAATGGCTCCATCTTACAGGGGATGAGTGGCACTGAATGGAAGAGACCACTCCCCTCAGGATAGAAATGCTTCACCATAGGATGAAGGTTAACACTCAGATTGGTGTTTACCTTGCACTCTAAGGGGTTGAGTGGACTTAAACCATGGCAGGAAAATGTACATCACACCATGACAGAGCCACCAGAACCATTAATTTACTAAAGTGTTTCCTTTATTTTGGCAGTTACCTGTAGTATCCAGTGGTTCTGAAATCCCCCAGAATTTGATTGGCATGTACAGAATGCATGAATGCAATTGAGAGCTTAAGGGCACAAATACAATGAACACAAATAATCAACAGACACATTTGTTTTGCCTTTTGCCCCAAGAAAAGCTGAAGATCACAAAAGCAGAAAAAAGTTTTTCCATCAAATTCAGCATTTAACCTTTTTTTTTCATCTAAGGAGTGCAGGCCTTTGTGTTACATACCTGATCTGGAGACAGAGATGCAGACGAGGAGCAGGAGAGTCAAACACAGACACAGATCTTGCTTCATCTCTGGGGGAATCTGGCCTCAACTCTTGTTGCTCTGTAAAATATATATTTTTAAATATTTACTTTCATCAGGGTTGTCAAGAAGCCACTGTATTTTTTTGTTTCTTGTTGTATTTTTAATCCTGGAGTATATATGCTGTTATCTTCACCAGGGGTTTTTCTAGAAAGTTTGAACATGAGAAATTCAATTTAAATTCATGGTGTTTCACGGCCAATTTGAAAATACTATGCCATTATTTTGATATTGTCAGTTAGATCAATTAAGTTGTTTTTAACGAGTAAGAATGTTTTTAACATAAGTATGACATCCAGAGTCTTAGGACGGCATTTTTACAAGAAGGCGCACGCAAGCCGAAGAGGGCGCCATTGTTTCCCGGTTTTGAAAACCCCTGCTCACACTGCCAAATACATTTGTTTAAATTTATACATTGTAGTACTGCTTCAACATTGTACTGTATTCTACTTTTTTTAAACTTATTGATGCATCCATTTACCTAGCTATCAAATGCTGCATTTTATATTTATTGATATTGGAGGAAAAATATATATTTAATGTTTTATTTTTCATAGTTTGCAATGAAATTTGAATGACTAGTTTCAGATAGTTCAGAATTGGAATAACAGGTTTTTGGATAGTATGAATAGTTTAAAGTCCTGAATAACTCATCAAACGATTCCAAACTTACACACCTCGCAACTTACAGGACTTAAAGGATCTGCTGCTAACGTCTTGGTGCCAGATACCACAGGACACCTTCAGAGGTCTTGTGGAGTTCATGCCTCGATGGGTCAGAGCTGTTTTGGTGGTACGAGGGGGACCTACACAATATCAGGCAGGTGGTTTTAATGTTGTGGCTGATCGGTGTATATTGTTTTGCGGCAATAGTTTAGTTTTCTGTGTGGTGTGTCTTGTGCGTTTCTTTCTGGCTACGTCAGATTCATACAGTGGTGGGCCGTCAGGGCCTGCAAGGCCTTCTCTGCTGGCCTAAAAAATATCTGAATCACAGACTGATGTTAATTATATTTTGTCCATGAATACTTATTAAATAATTCCAAATTGTCTGTCCGCTTCCTTTCATAGCTTTTCCCCTGGTTGCGCTGCTTCCAGACGTGTATTTTCATATTAAAGCATTTAACCAATCACATTTCAGCCATCATTTGTTGCCAGGGTCAAAGAAATCTGCCTGGAGGCCTTCACAATCAGTTCTGCGGGCCCTGTAGCATAAAATAAGTGTCGATCAAACTGTTGCTTCAACCAATCAGATTTTGAGTTGGCGACACCAAGGCCTTCTAGCAGGCGTACAGTAACGTCAGCGTATTCACACCCTTTGATTGGATAGTCAGAGAGTGTACTAGCCAGAGCTAGCGAGCCGGCATTTTCAGCCCTAAAGCGAATTAAAACTTATGCCAGAAATACGACAGGACAGGCTCGACTTTCAGCATCAGCTTTGATGGCGATAGAAAAGGACTTCTTGATGGAACTGAAACGCACGGATAATCTGTACGACAGAGTAATTGAACTCTTTTTGAGGAAAGAAAGGAGGATGGATTTTGTGTACAAATAATAAGGATTTTGGGTGAGTAAAATGTTGCTATTTTCCTAAATAATATAGCAATTTTATGAGGTTATTATTGATGCTTTTTTATGTGTGTCGCAGCTGTAGCTGCAGTAGGAGACTTGTGCACCCCGGGTTTGTTTCTTCAGTAAAGGCATTTATTCTGGCTACACGAGTTATCTATCTCCGATGCAACGGCTCTTTATACTGCATTTCTGCATAATAAGATGGTTTTTATAGCCATAAAATAGTTATTGAGGGGTGGATTGATTCAGACGGAGCACTACTGAAGGCCTAGGTGTGAAATGCACGGCCCGCCACTGGATTCATATATATGTATAAAATGGTATTATAATACCAGCACACGCCCTACGCAATGCAAACAAGGTTTATAACATATCTCTGCAGACTTTATTTGTTTTATTTTATTGCCGTTATCATTTCGGGAATATAAAATGTAGCTGTAGTAAAGTTCAAAGTACAGGTAACTCTCTCCCCAGGGAGTGGTACGAAGGTAAGGTTAAGGACATATTTGCGACCATAAAAAAAATCTTTCCACAGCCTTGAAAGCTATAGTATTCTTATGAATTTGTTGGGTCGTAAACAAGAAAAAAATCGAACTTGAACTGTACTGTAGAATACAAGACATTGAGATGCATAGTAATATAAATTATTTCAGATAATCCCCCATTTTCTCCAAATTTGGTGGCCAATTGTACCCTCTGATTGGTGGTGTCAACCGTGATTCTGATGCACACAGATAAGATTTGTGTACATGTGGGGAGCTCATGCCGGCTTCCCTCACCCCTCCCCCTGGGGCAGACAGCCTATCTTTTTAAATTAATGATACTTATTAAAAAGCTTATTTTTCGGCAGAACAGCGAAGCATGTATTTGTGTAGGTTATCTCAGTGTGACCGGGGCACATGTGAGCCCCAGACTACAAGAGCCAGACTACGCCACTCAGGGAATTGCACCCAGAGAATACCCAATAAATACACAATAAATACACAGGTTCTTGAATAAGAAAGGGAGCAGAGACGTGAGTTTCCAGTTTCACCAGATAATATAATTTATTTAGGGGTTCACAGGGTAATTTATATTCACATTTATTTACAGCTAAAAGATAATCTATTTTATTACAAAAATATATTCTATTTTAAAACCATACACTTTTTAAGAGGTTTCCACTGATGATACCACCAAATTAGGAGGGTTGCCAAAGGAATCGGTAGGAGGAGAATGGGGAGGGAGGCATAGAAGGTTTCACCGCCACAAATAGGCCATGCAAAAATACACTGTTACGTATACTAAAACTACAAAATGAACACAGCACTCGTGAAAAACACAGCAATTATCACACGTGAATAGGACGTCCTAAGGGGAAGCCTCCGCTCCGTGACCAACCACCTACTGAGCTGTAGCAACCCAACCGTCCTGTTAACTGGCAGGAGCCCGGAAATATCAATCCCCTAAAATTGACAGCCAACAGTTGGTTTACAATAAAATAATGAAACAAAAGAAATAACCAAGTATTAAAAGACAGCAACCAAACAAAGTAATGGGCAAAAACAGCAGTGGCCCAGCGCTCCTCCTGATAAGAAAAATAACACAATTAGCAACCTTTTACAATAATTACAAATAGGAGATCCCTAGTTAGGCAGCCATACTGCCTTACCTGCACTCATACAGCAGAACTAGGGGCTACAGGAGACCATCGTCAGGGTCCTTGTTCCTATAATGAGAGGTAAGGTTACCAATATGCATTAACATCTTACTAGCACCACTGCAACAGTTCAAATAAAAGCAAGCTACAACAGGACACAGAATGCATACCTGGAAACCACAAGATACGGTGAGCACAATTACTCTTCCGTTGCGTTGTATAAGGCAGGGGAAAGAGCTAACGCTGCTCTTTGCTGGCTCTGCTCCTACTGCAACCTTTACCATGCGATCAGGACGAAAGCGGGGTGAGTCTGTCACTGCCTGCACACTGCTCCCTTTAAATGAACTGAAATGATCACGATCACCTGTTCTCACTCACGGTGATTACAATAGAGTAACCAGTATCAGCTGTTTTCACTCAGGATGGTTACAAGCTGCGTGGCCAAACTGACAGGGGGAACTCTCAACCCATTACAATCTACCCCCCACTTTCTATCGGAGTCCCGCCGATAAAACAAAACAGGACCTAAGGGAGTTACCTCCAGAGCCTAGGTATAGCAGATATCATATTACCAGACCCAGGGACCCAAGAGGTTGCCGCCCCCATCCCCCCTCTCTGTACTGGCACCGGAAGATGGTGGAGGTTTGTGTGCCTTCCTGCTGCCTCCCGTTGGCTTCTACGGATAGGAATGGCAGTCTGTCCAGCATCACTGGTGCCTTCCATAGGGTCAGTGGTCTCCATGCTAAATGGAGTGGTAGCAATGGTAATGGGCCCTGCTGGTGGTTGTAAGTGAGGGGGGGGAGAAAATGGGTCAGGAGCAACTGTAATTACGGTTTCTCTGGTTGGCTGAGGAACAATCCACCACTCACCACCCTGTTCTTCCCCATACTCGCTGGTGATAGGCCCCACTGGCTCTGCAGAGGGTCTGGCCCACAGGGAAGTGGGCTGGTTAGGGAACTGGTCGCAACAAAGTTCGATGAACATGTTTAATATTCTCTGGATTGTCCAGGGGTGCAATAGAGTACACGGCTCCCCCACCAGAGGGGGTCTTCATGACTTGATATTTTGTGGGGCCCCAGGCGTCCTGAATCTTTACTCTGCCTCGAGCACTATTGTCTCGCAGGTAGACCACCTCACCTTCCGTCAAGCTGCCCCCAGTCACATGTTGGTCGTTCCGCTCCTTCCTGAGGCGGGCCGCTGCTTGAATCCGCTCCTTTGCACCATCAAAGGCAGTCTGGAGGCGCATTTGATGTTCCCGCAGCCAGTCATTGACGGTACCCCTGTTCGGTTCCTGGATTCTGCCAAGGAGGAAATCAACAGGGAGTTGGGGTTCTTGACCAAACATTAAAAGGTGTGGTGACTCACCAGTGGTTTGATGGATGGTGGTATTATAGGAGAAGGTAACATGTGGGAGATAGTTGGGCCAATCCAGCTTCTTGGCAGGCGGAAGGGTTTGCAACAGGCTATGCAGGGTCCTATTGAACCTCTCGCATTGGCCATTCCCCTGAGGGTGGTACGGAGTGGTGTGTGTCTTTTGTACGCCGTAAAAACTGCAAAGCTGCTGAATCAGCTGACTCTCAAAGTTCCGGCCTTGATCCGAATGTATTCGGGCCGGCACCCGAACCTGTAGAACCATTCCCGGACTAACACCCCGGCCACCGTTGATGCTCGTTGATCCCGGGTAGGTACAGCTTGTGTGAATTTGGAAAAGACGTCAGTCATTACTAGAACTTGTTCTCTTCCATCACGAGCACGCTCCAAAAGGGAAAAGTCAATGGCCAGAATCTGGTTTGGTCGAGAGGCCAACAAGTGGCCCATGGGTGTTCTCACAGTAGGGTGTACAGGTTTGGCCAGAGCACATCGGTCACACTGTTTACACCAATCCTTAACATCCTGATACAAGCCGGGCCAGTAACACCGTTGTCTCACCAGGTCAGTGGTTCTCTCTACTCCCTGATGTCCGTGGCCCTGGTGTAGTTGTTGGAGGACCTCCTCTCTCAAGGAGACAGGTAACAGCAGCTGGTAAACTTCTTCCCCACCATCTGGACGCAAGGTGCGGCGGTATAGGAGCCCCTCCTCTCCACCACTCGATTCCACTGTCGTACCAGTTCCCGCACTGGATTCGAAAGGGTCAGGCGTTCTTGCTTGTCAGGGACACGGTTACGGCGCCAAAACTGGAGGAAGGCTCCCAACACCGGGTCTGCATTCTGGAGGGCCTGAAGATGATCAGCGGAATGAGAGAGGAGGACAGACGTTGACATTTGGGTCACCTGTACAGGTCTTTCGGTCTGCTGGCACCTCAAGGACTCAGGGATGGCGGTTCCAGGAAAGGCCCTGGAGATTGGGTGCTGCCGGGAAAGGAGTCAGCATTAGCATTAGAACGGCCTGAGCGGTACCGAGGGAGAAATCAAAAGCGGCTAGCTCAGACGCCCACCGCTGTTCTATCGCCCCAACTTGGCAGTATTCAGGTGACTGAGCGGATTATTGTCTGTCCACACTACACACTTTTGACCCAACAAATACTCCCGGAACTTTTCAGTCATGGCCCACTTTAGGGCCAAAAACTCCAGTTTCATGGAGCTATAGTTAGGCATGTTCCTTTCAGAACGAGTCAAGGCTCTGCTAGCATAAGCTACTGGCCTCACTTTGCCATCCTGTTCCTGGGAGAGCACTGCCCCTAATCCGCTAAGACTGGCATCCACTTCTAGAATGAAAGGTAGGGAAAAGTTAGCATAAGCCAATACAGGGGCACAAACTAATCTGGACTTGAGGTCAGTAAAACTTTCCTCACATTGGTCAGTCCAAAGTTCCCCAATCAGCTTTCGAGATGGTCTTTTTGTGTGGGGGTCTGTAAGCTCGGTAACTAAACGATGAAGAGGGGCTGCAATTTTGGCAAATCCCTCCACAAATCGTCGGTAATAACTACCAAAGCCTAAGAATGACCTCAGTTCTGTCACACTGGTTGGTCTTGACCACTCTGCCACTGCAGAGATCTTCCCAGGATCTGTAGCCACTCCCTCTTTTGAGATCACATGTCCCAGATAGTTTACCTCCGTTCGGAAGAAGCAACATTTCTCCATCTTTAATTTTAGCTTCTCCTGTTGAAGGCGGGACAACACGACGTCGAGGCGCTCCAGATGTTCATCTACTGTGGTCGAGAACACAATCACATCATCCAGGTACAGTAACAGGGTCTGGAAATGCTGGGCACCAAAAATCCGCTCCATCAGCCTCTGAAATGTACCTGGCGCATTGCAGAGGCCAAAGGGCATACGGTTAAATTCAAATAGTCCGAATGGTGTACAGAAAGCAGTCTTTGACTTATCTTTCTCAGCTACCGGTACCTGGTTATAGCCGCTTGCCAGATCCATTGTGGAGAACCACCGCGCACCAGACAGAGCATCTAGGGACTCCTCTATCCGGGGTAGCGGAAAGGCATCCCTGCGTGTCTTGTGATTAAGCTGACGATAATCCACACACATCCGCAGGCTGCCGTCCTTTTTCTTGACAAGGACTATAGGGGAAGCATAGGGGCTGCAACTCTCCCGGATCACCTGGGCCTCTAAGAGCTGGTTGATATGGTCTTTTACAGAATCATAATCTGAGGGGGGGATTCTCCTAAACCTCTGTCGCACAGGCACATCATCCAGCACTGGGATTTCATGCTCTATAAGGTTAGTACACCCCAAATCCCCTTCAAAAGCTGAGAAGACAGACTGGTGCCTCCTTAAAAGGGATCTTACCTTCACCTGCTCTGCCTCTGGGACATTAATTAAATCAAGGGACTCAATTGTGTCTAAAACGTTGCTCACCTGCCCTGCTTGAGAATTTATGGTGGCCACAGCACGGGACCCCTTGGACTCCTTAAGGACCTCACTGATGCCTGTGGGTAAACTCACTATTTGGGCCTGGTGGAGCATCCCTAGGGCAGAACGAGGGTAAAGTTTAGCATCAGTAGTGCCCACATTCAACACTGGGATGTATGCAGTACCACGATGCACTGTAACCATGGCGGGAGATACCAGCAAGCCTGAGGGGAGGGCATCATGTTTAGCAAAGGGTTCAAACAATACATGGGAAAAGGAAAAGCATTTCTGTGTACAGGTTGCTGCCACCAACTTAACTGTCCCCCAGGTATGTAGGTCGGATATCTCCCCTCACCCTAACAACTCCACTGGCACGGGCTGATGGGCTGACCCAGGCGTCATGGCACTCCTGTAGAGCTTTCTTCCAGACTTCTGGAGCATCCTTCACCAGTGGGATATCAAAAATGGATGAAGCATGTTGCCCAAACAATTCTACATAGCATTCACGGATCACATTCATGCCTAGTACCCCAGGGACACCCGTTTCCAGGAAGACCCCGGAGGATCCTTCACAACTAAAATTCCTCGCTTGGAAATAACTGTACCACATACAGAAACATCAAGATCCACATACCCAACATATGGAATGCTGAGTCCATTAGCTGCAGTGAGTTCTAGCCACTGGCATGCCTGAGGAGAGTTGTTAAAGTGCTGGCAGAAGAAGGACTCCTTAATAGTGGAGACCATGGACCCGGTGTCAACTAAACATTTTACTTCTACCCCCCCCATTCCTACTGTGACATATGGACAGGAGCTTACAATTTGAGGCAACGACTTTTCCCTTACTGAACCCGGGTAACCTGAGCCTACAATGCCCCCTTCTGAATTATGGCTCTGTAAGACAGAAGGCATTAGTTTCCCGATGGCTGAGTTGGTGAGGCTGACTTTGGTAGGGGATGGGACTGTGGCTGCTGTACATGAGGAGTGACCCTTTCGTTATCACAATGATGGGCAAAATGGCCTGGCTGCTGGCAGCGCCTGCAGATCACTGGGCCATTATTTGGAGGCCGGGACCATCTGGGAGGGTTCTGTAACTGCAGAAGGCACTTCGAGAGTTGATCAAGTTGTTGTTGTTGTTTTTTTAGCATTTCTTTTACCTCAGCCATCTCAGTTTGAGGTGATATACTGCTAGCACTAGCTGACACCCTAGATGTGTGGGTGGCACAAATAGAGGGGACTGAGAAGCTGCGTGGCCTACCTTCTGGCAGTATACCTTCCCTCTCCCATCTGATCGCCTCACCTCGTACATCCAGAAGCGTAGCAGCTGGCTTAGCACGGACAGACTGTTTTAGAGTCCTGCGGAGACCTGGATCATTGACATGTTCAACAAACTGATCCCTCAATAAAATAGCAGAGTTAGGTACAGCCTGAGGGGCATTTCTCATGATCTTTTCCATAAGCTCAAATAAAGCATGGGAGTATTCTTGTAATGACTCACCCTCTAGCTGCTTTCTGGAAAAGAAATCCTTCTGCAAGGCAACATAAGAGAGTGAACACCCATACACTTCCTGCAGAATGAGCAAAACCCTCTCAGGGTCCTCCTGATCTTGTCTAGGCCTATACTTGATCTCATCTTTAGCAGGCCCTTCCAAATGGTCATAAATGAAATATGCCTGATCTACTGGGGCTAGATGTCGGGCCCGTATGCTAGCGCGGACCTCGTCAATCCACTCCACTATACCTATACCCATATTCCCACGAAACATGGGACACTTTCTCTCTCTGGGCACATAGAGGAGGCGTTCAGGCACCACACCAGGAGGGCCAGAGGAACCAGAGGGCTCAGGGACAAAGTTAGGAGTAGAGGGTCGGGCGAGAGCGAGCTCCCGCACGAGGTGTTCTTTTCGGCCCGGAGCTGCATTACCAGGTCCCGCAAGTCCTGGTCTTCGCTGTCCATATCCCTGGTAGAAAGTCACTGTACTGGAACCGGCAGTAGGAAACCGAAGTCCGCTGAGCAGAAATGCAGATTCTTCCCCAGAAGAGATGCCTCTTTGAGTGGAATCCCAAGGCCAACTGCTGTTTTTGCCCTTTCCGAAAAACTAAGATGGTTACCTTTAAAAACAAGTCAAAACATCAAAATGCACATATATAGAAAAAGAAAAAATGAAACAAAATAAACCCAACTGTGGCAAAACTAACTAGAAGGACACGTCTCTGCTTTACAGAAATCCTGCCGACTACGCCAGATTGTGACGGGGCACATGTGAGCCCCAGACTACAAGAGCCAGACTACGCCACTCAGGGAATTGCACCCAGAGAATACCCAATAAATACACAATAAATACACAGGTTCTTGAATAAGAAAGGGAGCAGAGACGTGAGTTTCCAGTTTCACCAGATAATATAATTTATTTAGGGGTTCACAGGGTAATTTATATTCACATTTATTTACAGCTAAAAGATAATCTATTTTATTACAAAAATATATTCTATTTTAAAACCATACACTTTTTAAGAGGTTTCCACTGATGATACCACCAAATTAGGAGGGTTGCCAAAGGAATCGGTAGGAGGAGAATGGGGAGGGAGGCATAGAAGGTTTCACGCCACAAATAGGCCATGCAAAAATACACTGTTACGTATACTAAAACTACAAAATGAACACAGCACTCGTGAAAAACACAGCAATTATCACATGTGAATAGGACGTCCTAAGGGGAAGCCTCCGCTCCGTGACCAACCACCTACTGAGCTGTAGCAACCCAACCGTCCTGTTAACTGGCAGGAGCCCGGAAATATCAATCCCCTAAAATTGACAGCCAACAGTTGGTTTACAATAAAATAATGAAACAAAAGAAATAACCAAGTATTAAAAGACAGCAACCAAACAAAGTAATGGGCAAAAACAGCAGTGGCCCAGCGCTCCTCCTGATAAGAAAAATAACACAATTAGCAACCTTTTACAATAATTACAAATAGGAGATCCCTAGTTAGGCAGCCATACTGCCTTACCTGCACTCATACGGCAGAACTAGGGGCTACAGGAGACCATCGTCAGGGTCCTTGTTCCTATAATGAGAGGTAAGGTTACCAATATGCATTAACATCTTACTAGCACCACTGCAACAGTTCAAATAAAAGCAAGCTACAACAGGACACAGAATGCATACCTGGAAACCACAAGATACGGTGAGCACAATTACTCTTCCGTTGCGTTGTATAAGGCAGGGGAAAGAGCTAACGCTGCTCTTTGCTGGCTCTGCTCCTACTGCAACCTTTACCATGCGATCAGGACGAAAGCGGGGTGAGTCTGTCACTGCCTGCACACTGCTCCCTTTAAATGAACTGAAATGATCACGATCACCTGTTCTCACTCACGGTGATTACAATAGAGTAACCAGTATCAGCTGTTTTCACTCAGGATGGTTACAAGCTGCGTGGCCAAACTGACAGGGGGAACTCTCAACCCATTACATCAGCACTAGTTAGCTGTTAGCTAGCTACATTGTCATCTAGCATCGTAACTAGCTTGCTAGTTATTCCACTGTCTACAACAACTGAAAGGAAAAAGTGTATCCAACAACCGGACTAAATATTGGGAAGTTATCTGTTCGGAATGGCCACAAAGTAGCTCTACGAGTACTCACTGCCGTGAAATCCAAAGAGAGCTGCTACTCGCTGCGGTCGGGAGGCAGGAGCCCACCAGGAAATCTGCAAACCAGGAAAGTTGAAGCGATGTGTGACCGATGGCCTCATACATCGATTTTATCTGATGGGCTCGCTCACCTTTGAGCTCATTGCTTTTCATGAGGGAGGTGGGGGGCTGGCTGTCTACACGAACAATCTGTGGTGTCAGGATGCCAAGGTGGTTTCCACACACTGCTCACCGCACATAGAGTACATGACTGTAAAATGCCGACCCTTTTACCTGCCGCGAGAGCTGTCGGCGGTCGTAGTTTACGCAGTTTACGTAGCACCGAGTGCTAACGTGAAGGACGCTATGAGCGAGCTCTACCACAACATCAGCTTGCAGCAGACGGCAAACCCTGACGCTTTCTTCATTGTTGCTGGAGATTTTAATCAGGCAAGTCTCAAGTCTGTGCTACCGAAGTTTCACCAGCATGTGAAATGTGCAACCAGGGGAAACAACACATTAGATCATGTGTATACTAACATCAAGAACTCTCATAGAGCAGTCCCCCTCCCTCACATCGGCAACTCTGACCACCTGGCTGTTATGCTGACACCTATATACAGACCTAGGGTGAAACAAAATAGACCAGCACTCAGAGAAGTCAGACTGTGGCCACAGGAGGCAATCCCATCACTGCAAGACTGCTTTGAGAGAACACAGTGGGAGATTTTCAGAGAGGCAGCAAATACGAATGGCATCACTGATCTGCAGGAATATACAGAGTCCACCATTGGCTACATAAGTAAATGTATAGATGATGTGACTGTTGTAAAGACCATCAGGAAGCGTGCCAATCAGAAACCTTGGCTGACTGGGGAGGTCTGCTCACTGCTGAGGGCCCGTAATGCTGCTTTTAAAACAGGAGACACGGCAGCATACAGACTGGCGAGACAAAATCTGTCCCGGGGCATCAGGGAGGCGAAGAGGCTGTATGGGCAGAAGCTCAGCAGCCACTTCGAGGACAACCAAGACTCATGGCGGTTGTGGCAGGGTTTTAACACAATCACTGACAACAAGCCACCCCCCCCGCAGGCGAGCCACACAGACCCTACATTACCTGACAGGCTTAATGACTTTATGCACGTTTTGAGGCTAAAAACAGCAACAAGGCACAGATGCTCCCACCATCACCCAGCGAGCAGATACCTCAGGTGACAGCAGCTGAGGTGAAAAAGTATTCGCCAGCGTCAATCCACGCAAGGCAGCGGGGCGGACAACATCCCGGGCGTGTGGTGAGGGAGTGCGCCGAGCAGTTAAAAGATGTTTTTTCAGACATTTTTAACATCTCGCTCACTCAAAGAGTCGTGCCCACCTGCCTCAAGAGTGCCACTATTATACCTGTGCCAAAAAAGTCAAACCCAGCCTGCCTAAATGACTTCCGCCCCGTGGCTCTTACACCTATAGCCATGAAGTGTTTTGAGCGGCTCATCCTGCAGCGCATCAAGGACCGCCTCCCGCAGACTTAGACCTCTACAGTTTGCATATAGAGCTAACCGCTCAACAGAAGACGCCATCTCCACTGCACTCCATCTCACTCTGTCACACCTGGAAGAGAAAAACACCTATGCCAGACTCCTCTTCATCGACTTCAGCTCAGCGTTTAATACCATCATTCCACAGCAGCTGGTAGAAAAGCTGAGGTGGCTGAATGTGGACGCTGGAACCTGCAGCTGGATCCACAACTTCCTGTCACAGAGGCAGCAAAGAGTCAAGGTGGGCAGTCTGACTTCAAGAACCATCTCAGTGAGCACAGGGTCTCCTCAGGGCTGTGTACTGAGCCCCTGTTGTTCAGCCTGCTCATCCATGACTTCACTGCCAGATCCAACAGCAATCACATCATCAAGTTTGCAGACGACACAACAGTGGTGGGTCTGATTAGGAACGATGATGAGTCTGCATACAGGAATGAGGTGGAGCAACTTACATCATGGTGCAGCTCACACAATCTCTTCCTCAACACCGACAAGACAAAGGAGATGGTGATTGACTTTAGGAGGGCCGGCAAGCTCCACCACATGCCGCTGACCATCGGAGGCACCGCAGTGGAGAGAGTCAGCAGCGTCAAGTTTCTGGGAATCCACCTGGCAGACGACCTGACCTTCACCACCAACACCACGGCCATCCTTAAAAAGGCTCACCAGCGGCTCCATCCCCTCCGGCGTCTGAAAAAGGCAGGCCTCCCTGCCCCCATCTCACCACCTTTTACAGGGGCACCATTGAATCTGTCATATCTTATGGCCTCACGTCCTGGTTCGGCAGCTGCAAGGCACTGGAGAAACATCAGCTGAGCAGGATTGTGAAGTTAGCCAGTAAGATCATTGGTGCCCCTCTCCCGTCCCTGCTGGAGATCTACAACCAGCGCTGCACTCGCAGGTCCACCAGCATCATAAGGGACCCTCACCACCCTTTCCATGGACTGTTTTCCCTCCTGCCATCGGGAAAAGGTACAGGAGCCTCCGTACCCGATCCCAAAGGATGCTGAACAGCTTCCTTCCACAGGCAGTCAGAATGGTGAACAGACTGTGCCCTCTCCCTCTGACATGCCCCCCCCCACCCTTACACACACACTACCTGCCTGACTGCACCGGATGTGACTGCACTACTCATTTTAAGACACTGCTGCTACTGAACTGAACCTGCACTTTACACTACATTTCACTACATTTTAATATACTGTGTAATTTAATATGTGTAATTTTGCGTAATTTAATATACTGTGCTGCCACTGGGCAGCTGCTGCTCCATTGTTGTTTTTATGCAAACTGTTTTATGTTTTTATATTTGAGCCTATTTGTGATTGTTGTCTTTTACTGTAGTACTGCTGAGGGCTGGGGGGAACGATATTTCGTTTTTTTTATGCACGCAAGTGTACAAAGACAACGACAAATAAAGAAATCTTTGAATCTTTGAATCTTTGGTGGTCTAGCGGGTGCTATTTTCCTTGCCCTACCCTGCTTGTTCTATTTTCTTTAATGTAAAACACTTTGTAAGTTGTTTTGAAAGCTTCTATACAAATAAAGTTGTATTATTATTTTTACTGTGTCCTAAATGATTCTAGATCTGGTGATAAAATGACCAACTTGGCAGAACAGCATGAAAAACAGAGGTCTCAAAGGAGAAATATGAGGATTTTTAGATGGTACATGATTAACATTGATGCGTTCCTCGTGGTGAACCTGTTATTCAATGTTCTTGACACTGGACAGCGTACTTAGAGGGTGAAAGTGGGCTTCACTCAAATGAGGTTTGATATTAGTTACGTAGACCACAGCATTTCAAATTTCTTGCCTGACAGTTTCGGACTTGCCTGCCTCTCCCTCTCTCTCTGGGTCTCTCTCTCTCTCTCTCTCTCTCTCTCTGTGTCTCTCTCTCTGTCTCTCTCTCTCTCTCTCTCTCTCTCTAACATGTGCTGTTAACTCTGCGTTAGTCTGAGATGGTATAAAACCATTAGGCTCCACCGTCTAATTCTGCATTTCGTCGTTCGCAGCACAATACCGGGCGGCTGCGCGTCAAAGCTCCATTCAAAGCTATAGCCTGCGCATGGAGCCGAAAGGGGAAGCGAAGCTTGCAGCAGCAGGTGGCGAAACTCATAAGAGAGAGTCGCATTGTGGGAAGGTCTGGATTGGATACACCCTAACACTCGCCTAACGCCATCCTCCCCCCCATCATCCACTCTTCAGCAGTTTGCAGGACTGAGCGAGGGGCAGGTAGGACTACGGCACTCCGAGACTGGGCGAGTGAGAATCATTTTATTCACCGCTTCTCTGCAGCCTTTGGGTGGGTCTCTGGTTGCTGGGCAACTCCTTATGAATATGTTACAGTCGAAGGCCCGTGAAAAGAGCAAAGTTTTCAGTCCAGATTTAAAAGACATAATTGTAGGAGCATGTCTAAGGTCATAAGGTAGTTGGTTCCAGTTATGGGTAGCGTAGAAACTAAAGGCTGCCTCACCATTTTTTGTTTTAACCTTTGGCACAATGAGCTGACCCGATCCTAAAGATCTGAGTGGTCTGTTTGGTTCATACTGTCTAAGCATTTCCAAGATGTATTTTGGTCCGGAGCCGTTCAGTGCTTTATAAACTATTAGTAACACTTTAAAATCTATTCTATGGCGGACTGGAAGCCAATGTAGCGATCTAAGGATTGGAGTGATGTGTGCACTTCTTTTAGTCCTTGTAAGAAGCCTGGCAGCAGCATTTTGGATCAGTTGGAGCCGTTTAATGAACCTTATTGAGAGGCCAGTGAAAAGTGCATTACAATAATCAACCCTACTTGAGATGAAAGCATGAATGAGGGTTTCTAGGTCTTGTTTAGACATGAAGCCTCTGACTCTTGCTATATTCTTCAGATGATAAAAGGCGGATTTGGTTATCGACTTGATATGATTATCAAAGTTAAGATCTGAGTCGATAAGCACACCGAGGTTTCTAGCCTGCGTGGTTGTTCGTAAACCGAGTGAGTCAAGGTGGAGAGCAATACTTTCTCTCGGTTCTTTGCTCCCGAACACAATAATTTCGGTTTTGTCTTTGTTTAGCTGGAGAAAGTATTCTTATGAATTTGTTGGGTCGTAAACAAGAAAAAAATCGAACTTGAACTGTACTGTAGAATACAAGACATTGAGATGCAGAACATTCATAGTAATATAAATTATTTCAGATAATCCCCCATTTTCTCCAAATTTGGTGGCCAATTGGTGGTGTCAACCGTGATTCTGGTTGGTGGTGTCAACCGTGATTATGATGCACACAGATAAGATTTGTGTACATGTGGGGAGCTCATGCCGGCTTCCCTCACCCCTCCCCCTGGGGCAGACAGCCTATCTTTTTAAATTAATGATACTTATTAAAAAGCTTATTTTTCGGCAGAACAGCGAAGCATGTATTTGTGTAGGTTATCTCAGCACTAGTTAGCTGTTAGCTAGCTACATTGTCATCTAGCATCGTAACTAGCTTGCTAGTTATTCCACTGTCTACAACAACTGAAAGGAAAAAGTTTATCCAACAACCGGACTAAATATTGGGAAGTTATCCGTTCGGAATAGCCACAAAGTAGCTCTGCGAGTACTCACTGCCGTGAAATCCAAAGAGAGCTGCTACTCGCTGCGGTCGGGAGGCAGGAGCCCACCAGGAAATCTGCAAACCAGGGAATTAGAAGCGATGTGTGACCGATGACCTCATACATCGATGTTTATCTGATGGGCTCACTCACCTTTGAGCTCATTGCTTTTCATGAGGGAGGTGGTCTAGCGGGTGCTATTTTCCTTGCCCTACCCTGCTTGTTCTATTTTCTTTAATGTAAAACACTTTGTAAGTTAGAAAGCTTCTATACAAATAAAGTTGTATTATTATTTTTACTGTGTCTTGTAACGTTTGAAAATTAATACCTAAATGATTCTAGATCTGGTGATAAAATGACCAACTTGGCAGAACAGCATGAAAAAGAGAGGTCTCAAAGGAGAAATATGAGGATTTTTAGATGGTACATGATTAACATTGATGCGTTCCTCGTGGTGAACCTGTTATTCAATGTCCTGGACACTGGACAGCGCACTTACAGGGTGAAAGTAGGCTTCACTCAAATGAGGTTTGATATGAGCTGCATCGGAAATGGCTCGTTTTAAATAATTATGGGGGCGCCAGGGTGTTGTTAGTGTATCACAAAGTGAAACAGAAAGCTTTTCAAGCTTGCAGAGAGAAAAAACAACGTAGACCACAGCATTTCAAATTTCCTGCCTAACAGTTTCGGACTTGCCTGCCTCTCTCTCTCTCTCTCTCTCTCTCTCTCTCTCTCTCTCTCTCTCTCTCTCTCTCTCTCTCTCTCTCTCTCTCTCTCTCTCTCTCTCTGTCTCTCTCTCTCTCTCTCTCTCTCTCTCTCTCTAACATGTGCTGTTAACTCTGCGTTAGTCTGAGATGGTATAAAACCATTAGGCTCCACCGTCTAATTCTGCATTTCGTCGTTCGCAGCACAATACCGGGCGGCTGCGCGTCAAAGCTCCATTCAAAGCTATAGCCTGCGCATGGAGCTGAAAGGGGAAGCGAAGCTTGCAGCAGCAGGTGGCGAAACTCATAAGAGAGAGTTGCATTGTGGGAAGGTCTGGATTGGATACACTCTAACACTCGCCTAACGCCATCCTTCCCCCCTTCATCCACTCTTCAGCAGTTTGCAGGACTGAGCGAGGGGCAGGTAGGACTACGGCACTCCGAGACTGGGTGAGTGAGAATCATTTTATTCACTGCTTCTCTGCAGCCTTGCGGTGGGTCTCTGTTTGCTGGGCAACTCCTTATGAATACGTTATGAAGTTGTGCTTTTGGAAAAAATGCATTCTCACTTACACTCAGTAAAGAGCCAGCAGTTACTGACTTAAAATCGTTATTAATATGCACAAATGTGTATTATCATTATTCTGGGAAATAACGATGCTTTAGCTTCCCTGTGTGAGGTGTTAGTGCTTTCACAATGGCATCTGTGGAAGTGTGAGAAGAGGAGGATTGGTGTCTTTCTCTATCTGATAAGATCGAAAGTGAAAGACGTTCCCCCGTCCTGTGTTTGCGACACCACCTCCGCCCCTGAGTAGCACACAGAGATGCGACAACTAAAAATTCTGGGTGCATCGGATAAAAGCCAACCAAAAACAAACAAGCAAACAAACAAAAAATGATCATAGAATTAAATGAACATTGTAGTGTCAGATTGACACATGTATGATTCATGTACAGTAGTTCATGTTTGTACAATATTTATAATGAAATTCAGGAAGGTAAAGAAAAACTTGGAAATGAATGGTACTATGCACTCAATTTGTTCAGGTGATTTCAGTTGTTATGTATTTCTGGAACAGGTTTGAAAGTTTTAGATATTTCATGCTGTGGGCCAGAGATACAGGTATCCAGGGTAACTTGCATAATGAGTTCTCAAACCTATGAACCTTCAAATGCAACAATCAAAAACCTTTGTAATCACCCAAAGTTTTACAGTAGAAACGGTACATACAGGTAACTGCCAAAATAAAGGCAACACTTTGGTAACCTGGGGGTTGGGGGGGCACTCAAACGGCCCTGGCCATGGCTAGGAGAAAAGTTGTAAAGGGGAGGGCCGGGTCTATCCGCCGATACTGGCCGTGGCACCCCCGATGGGCACGTGCGGTACTGCACCCATTTAAAGAATCCCCAAGTGTTGTCTTTATTTTGGCTGTTACCTGTAAATTAGTTGGCAATGCAATTGTAGAAGAAAAAAGAAAACAGCATCTTTGAATTTCAGATTTCAAACTGAATTCCCTTTGAACTCCGTTGAGGTTCATACGTTACTAATTGTGAATAATTAAGGTAGTATACCTTACAGTTAAGTTTATTATCTAGCACATATTTGAGAATGTTCCCCAGAAAAAAAGGTTTTGATTGGATGACAAACAACCAACCACACGAGTCAAAGGCTTTCCCTAAACTAATTTTCAATCTGAAGTGTTCGGATCGATTAAAAATATATGAAATATGAAAAACAATGTCACACAATATTTAACATAAAGAGTTTCATTCCAAAACTTCTCTCTCTTATTCGTAAAAGTGAGTAATGAGTTACATTTTCAGCTTTTGCATCACCCCACCCCTTTTTGCATGATCCCTTGCCAAATGAATTGTCCCAGACTCTGTCTTGTTTTGTATTGTGAAGGAATGTGAAACCTTCCATAGCTTTATGAAGAGAATTGTACTGCAGCTGCGATGTTCAGCAAGAAGAAGGCTGGAGATGAAAACCAGGACAAAAAGGCGGAGCTACAGAATGTAAAGACTGGCCAATCGCCAGCTTCACTTCGTGGTGAGTTTCCAGATCGGCTGCTGGAAATTATGCAATGAAAACCTTTGGACTTTTTTGTAAACAATTTTGTATTTTTAAAAAAAACACACTAAAAGGGCACACACACATACACACATAAATATATACATACAGTGGTACATGGACAACCATACTCACATATGCACACGTGTTTGTGGGTTGTGGTTGTTTTCACATCAAATTTGTGTGTTTTAGGCTCATTTGAAGTTTTAATTGAAAACTTTAACATTGATGTTAACACACCTGGACAGAAAAGAAAAACTGAGACCAGTAGAGGGCTTGTGTCAAACTTGTTTCTAACTGGTCCCAGGTGGTTCCTGCTTTTTGGAAAAAGATGCCAAACTGTAATCCCCATGTAGCAGGAAGTGAACTACAAACAACCTTGAATTTTCTCAAGAATTGATTTTAAGTTCAAATAGAATTTTCCTGATCTAAGTCAGAAACTGAAGAGGTGAGGCTCTTATGAAAGTGCACCATGTGCGCTTGCCAGTGAAGCGGGGGTGAAAACCTTCTTATAGTTTGATGTACGTGACTGAACATGAGAACCGGAATCAGGTGTTTGTTCGCTCTCTTTTACAGGTGGGACAGGACAAGCATCAGGGAGAGAGGAGAGGCAGACACCCCCTCCTGAGCCCTCATGTCTTTCAGAGCTCAGGCTGGTGCTGCTGGGCAGGAAAGGGGCGGGGAAAAGTTCGGCGGGAAATACCATCCTGGGCAGCAGGGGGGGATTTGTGAGCGGCATCCCGACCGAGGAGTGCGTGGAGAGGCGGGGCGATGTGGCCGGGCGGCGGGTCGTCATTGTGGACACCCCTGGCTGGGAGTGGTATTACCCGCTCAATGGCACGCCCGAGTGGGTCAAACGGGAGACGGTGCGCAGCGTCACCCTGTGTCCCCCGGACCCCACGCAGTGCTGCTGGTGGTTCGTGCCTGCACCTCGGTGGAAGAGAGGTACCGGAGGGAAATCCAGGAGCACCTGGAGCTCCTCGGGGAGGGGGTTTGGAAGCACACCCTGGTGCTCTTCACCTGGGGCGAGCGGCTGGACAATGCCACCATGGAGCAGAGAATCCAAAACGGCGGGACGGACTTGCGGACGTTGGTGGAGAGATGCGGCAACAGGTTCCACGTCCTCAGCAACGAGGGCAGGCCCGAGGCCGCCCAGGTGGTGGAGCTGCTGAAGAAGGTGGACGAGATGTCGGCCGGGAACAGCAGGGTCCCTTTTGAAATGGAGCTCCAGGAGCAAGAAGACAAAAGGTGGCGGACGGCAGAGCAGAGGAGGAGCCAGAGGCTGTTTGAGGAGCAGAAGATGGAAGTGTCGCTCCAAGAGCTGTTTGCAGGTGGGGTCACTCTTCTGCTTTTGTGTCTGTATGTGTCAATGTGGTCACTTTATTTATTCAGCACTTCTGGATGAATGGAGGGAATTTAACTTACACTCTGTATTCAGGGGACAAACACATGCGCAGGCTCATAAACTAAATAATCTTTTTGTCTCTGACAGGCGTCGGGTGCAAGGCCGCTGGGAGAGCTGAGGAAAGTGGGCCACCTGGGTGTGCCCTGCGCCTCCCGGACTTGCGGGTGGTGCTGCTTGGGGAGCGGGAGACGGGGAAGAGCTCGGCGGGAAACGCCATACTGGGTGGAGCTCTGTTCCAGGCTGGGAGAGTGACCGAGGAGTGCGCCAGGGGAGAGGGCGAGGTGGCGGGGAGGCGGGTCACTGTGGTGGACACGCCCGGCTGGGAGTACAACAAAACCCCTGAGAGGGTCCAGCACGAGATCCGGAGAAGCGCGACTCTGTGCCCGCCGGGGCCCCACGCCCTCCTCTTGGTGGTGCCTGTGGACTCCCACATCACTGCGGGGGCAGTGGAGGAGCACCTGGGGCTTCTCGGTGAGGAGGCTTGGAGATACGCGCTCGTGCTTTTCACCAGTGGGGACAAGCTGAGGCCAGGCGTGAGCATCGAGCAGCACATCCAGAGTTCTGAGCAAGCTCGGCGGCTGGTGCAGAGATGCGGAAGCAGGTACCACGTGGTTCGCAGCCTAGAGCGCGGAGGCGGTGTCGCCCAGGCGACAGAGCTGCTGGAGAAGGTAGAGGATTTGGTGGCTGGAAACGGCGGCGAACCATTTGCACCTCTGATGCACAAGATAAGAAAACGTATTCGAGAGAAAGGGGAGCCATGGAAGGAACTGATGGAAATGAACAAAAGGGAGGTGAGGAACAGGGAGAGGTTTGAGAGAAAGAACAAAGAAAGGGACAATGAGATGAGGAAGCCAGAGATGGAGAGAGAAGAGGCAGAGGAGAGAAGACGGACAGAGTTGAGAGAGCTTATGGAAAGGTGTGAGAAAAGACAGAAAAGTGAGATACAGGAGCTGAGAGAGGGATATGACAGAATTGCAGAAATTCTTGAATGGCAGTACAAGAAAAGAGAGATGGATATCAAGACAGAAAGTGAGGTAAAATTTAAAGTGAAAGACAAGGAGATCAAACATCTGAAGGAGGAGAATGAGGAAAGAAAGAACAACATGTTGGAGGCAGAAATAGAGAGGAATCTGGAGAGAAAGAAATTTCAGGAGGAAATGAGAAAGCTCCAGCAGAACCTTGAAACGGTTCTGAATGAAAGAGAGGAGCTGGAAGAAAGGATTGAAGAGGAAAGGAAAAAGAACACTGAGCTGATGGGAAGAACTGCGGCAATGGTGAAAGAAATGGATGAGTTGAGAGGATTGTACAAAGGGCAAGAATTACAGAAAGAGGAAGAGAATGAGAGGCTAAAACAAAGGAATAAAGAGCAAGACATCAGGTTTGAGAAAATGCAACAGTTTTATGAGGAGCAGAAGATGAAAAGAGAAACTGAAATAAAAAAAAGCATACGGGAGAGGGAGCTGGACATAGAGGATTTAAAACACAGGAATGCTGGGAAAGAGAGAGAAATATGTAGCCTGCAAGAAATCACTAAGGACAGAGAGAGGGAGATGAAGGAGCTCAAGCACATAATTCAGGACAGAAAGCAAGATATTGAAGTATTGAAGGAGAACTTTGAAGAGAAACAGAGAGAGAGGGAAGAGGCATGGAAAGAGAAATACGAAAAAAATGGAGAGGGAGATGGAGGAGACAAAACAGATGGTGGCGGAGAACAGGGAGGTGAGAGAGACAGAGATGGAGTCAGTCCTTGAGATAAAAGAAAAAGTAATCAATGAACTCAAACAAAAGTGCGAGGAGAGCGAGAGACGTGTGGTTTGCCTAACAGAGACACATGAGGCCCTGAGCCTGGAGAGAGATGGAGAGATGGAGGAGTTAAGAAAGAGGTGTGAGGACTACAGGAAGGAAACACTGGAACAGAGAGCGAGGGATGAGAGGAGAGAGGCGGAGATCAGAGATCACAAGGAGCGAATGATGAAAATGCACACAGAAAACGGGAGGAAACTAGGAGAGCAGGAAAAGGAGATCAAAGAGATGCAGGAGAGGAACAACGCACAGAAGAGAGAGATGGAAGAAATGAAAGAAAGAAATGAGAAGAAAGATGAAGAAATAGAACAGACGAAAAGGCATTGCGAAGAGGAACTGAGGAAGAGGCAGGTGGAGGTGAAACTAAAGGACGAGGAGAGACAGAGAGAGGTGGAGAAAAACAGACAGAGCCGTGAAAAGGCCCTGGAAGAAGGAAAAGTGCAGCTGCAGTTGAAGGATAGAAGAATTTCAGAACTGATGCAACAAGCGCAGGAGAATGAAAAAAGAGCAGAAGAGACAGAAAAGGGTTTGAAAGATGAGCTGAGACAGAGAGAGGAGAAGCTGAAAGAGAAAATCGAGGAGAGAGAGAAGGAGGTAGAGGAGACAAGAGAGAGGTATGAACACAGTGAAAGACAACGAGCAGATCTAAAGGACATGATTGAGCAGGTCAAGGTGGAGAACACAGAGCTGATGGAGAGAATTGTCATGGTAATAAAAGAGAGGGATGAGTTTAAGCAGCAGTATGGAGAGAGGGAGAGAGAGATGGAGGGAATGGTCAGAGAAAAAGACAAGGACATGAAAGAGACAAAGATGGAACTGAATGAATTGCAACGGAGAAATGATGAGAAAGAGAGAGACGCGGATGAACTGAGACGTCTCATTGAGGAAAGAGAGAAAGAAACATTGCTTTCTCTGAAGAAGTGCAGGGGAGAACAGAAACAGAGGGAAGAGGCATGGAGAGAGAAACATGAAAAGATGGAGTCAGTCCTCGAGGCAAAAGAAAAAATAATCAATGAATTAAAACAAAAGTGCGAGGAAGGCGAGAGACGTGTGGTTTGCCTAACAGAGACACATGAGGCCCTGAGCCTGGAGAGAGATGGAGAGATGGAGGAGATAAGAAAGAGGTGTGAGGACTACAGGAAGGAAACACTGGAACACAGAGCGAGGGATGAGAGGAGAGAGGCGGAGATCAGAGATCACAAGGAGCGAATGATGAAAATGCACACAGAAAACGAGAGGAAACTAGGAGAGCAGGAAAAGGAGATCAAAGAGATGCAGGAGAGGAACAACGCACAGAAAAGAGAGATGGAAGAAATGAAGGAAAGAAATGAGAAGAAAGACGAAGAAATAGAACAGACGAAAAGGCATTGCGAAGAGGAACTGAGGAAGAGGCAGGTGGAGGTGAAACTAAAGGACGAGGGAGAGAGAGAGAGGTGGAGAAAAACAGACAGAGCCATGAAAAGGCCCTGGAAGAAGGAAAAGTGCAGCTCCAGTTGAAGGACAGAAGAATTTCAGAACTGATGCAACAAGCGCAGGAGAATGAAAAAAGAGCAGAAGAGACAGAAAAGGGTTTGAAAGATGAGCTGAGACAGAGAGAGGAGAAGCTGAAAGAGAAAATCGAGGAGAGTGAGAAGGAGGTAGAGGAGACAAGAGAGAGGTATGAACACAGTGAAAGACAACGAGCAGATCTAAAGGAGGTGATTGAGCAGGTCAAGGTGGAGAACACAGAGCTGATGGAGAGAATTGTCATCACAGTGAAAGAGAGGGATGAGTTTAAGCAGCAGTATGGAGAGAGGGAGAGAGAGATGGAGGGAATGGTCAGAGAAAAAGACAAGGACATGAAAGAGACAAAGATGGAACTGAATGAATTGCAACGGAGAAATGATGAGAAAGAGAGAGACGCGGATGAACTGAGACGTCTCATTGAGGAAAGAGAGAAAGAAACATTGCTTTCTCTGAAGAAGTGCAGGGGAGAACAGAAACAGAGGGAAGAGGTGTGGAGAGAGAAACATGAAAAGATGGAGTCAGTCCTTGAGGCAAAAGAAAAAATAATCAATGAATTAAAACAAAAGTGCGAGGAGAGCGAGAGACATGTGGTTTGCCTAACAGAGACACATGAGGCCCTGAGCCTGGAGAGATGGAGAGATGGAGGAGTTAAGAAAGAGGTGTGAGGACTACAGGAAGGAAACACTGGAAACAGAGCGAGGGATGAGAGGAGAGAGGCGGAGATCAGAGATAACAAGGAGCGAATGATGAAAATGCACACAGAAAATGAGAGGCAACTAGGAGAGCAGGAAAAGGAGATCAAAGAGATGCAGGAGAGGAACAACGCACAGAAGAGAGAGATGGAAGAAATGAAAGAAAGAAATGAGAAGAAAGATGAAGAAATAGAACAGACGAAACGGCATTGCGAAGAGGAACTGAGGAAGAGGCAGGTGGAGGTGAAACTAAAGGATGAGGAGAGAGAGAGAGGTGGAGAAAAACAGACAGAGCCATGAAAAGGCCCTGGAAGAAGGAAAAGTGCAGCTCCAGTTGAAGGACAGAAGAATTTCAGAACTGATGCAACAAAGCGCAGGAGAATGAAAAAGAGCAGAAGAGACAGAAAAGGGTTTGAAAGATGAGCTGAGACAGAGAGAGGAGAAGCTGAAAGAGAAAATCGAGGAGAGTGAGAAGGAGGTAGAGGAGACAAGAGAGAGGTATGAACACAGTGAAAGACAACGAGCAGATCTAAAGGATGTGATTGAGCAGGTCAAGGTGGAGAACACAGAGCTGATGGAGAGAATTGTCATCACAGTGAAAGAGAGGGATGAGTTTAAGCAGCAGTATGGAGAGAGAGAGAGAGAGATGGAGGGAATGGTCAGAGAAAAAGACAAGGACATGAAAGAGACAAAGATGGAACTGAATGAATTGCAACGGAGAAATGATGAGAAAGAGAGAGAGGCGGATGAACTGAGACGTCTCATTGAGGAAAGAGAGAAAGAAACATTGCTTTCTCTGAAGAAGTGCAGGGGAGAACAGAAACAGAGGGAAGAGGTGTGGAGAGAGAAACATGAAAAGATGGAGTCAGTCCTTGAGGCAAAAGAAAAAATAATCAATGAATTAAAACAAAAGTGCGAGGAAAGCGAGAGACATGTGGTTTGCCTAACAGAGACACATGAGGCCCTGAGCCTGGAGAGAGATGGAGAGATGGAGGAGTTAAGAAAGAGGTGTGAGGACTACAGGAAGGAAACACTGGAACAGAGAGCGAGGGATGAGAGGAGAGAGGCGGAGATCAGAGATCACAAGGAGCGAATGATGAAAATGCACACAGAAAACGGGAGGAAACTAGGAGAGCAGGAAAAGGAGATCAAAGAGATGCAGGAGAGGAACAACGCACAGAAGAGAGAGATGGAAGAAATGAAAGAAAGAAATGAGAAGAAAGATGAAGAAATAGAACAGACGAAACGGCATTGCGAAGAGGAACTGAGGAAGAGGCAGGTGGAGGTGAAACTAAAGGACGAGGAGAGAGAGAGAGAGGTGGAGAAAAACAGACAGAGCCATGAAAAGGCCCTGGAAGAAGGAAAAGTGCAGCTCCAGTTGAAGGACAGAAGAATTTCAGAACTGATGCAACAAGCGCAGGAGAATGAAAAAAGAGCAGAAGAGACAGAAAAGGGTTTGAAAGATGAGCTGAGAAAGAGAGAAGAGAAGTTGAAAGAGAAAATCGAGGAGAGAGAGAAGGAGGTAGAGGAGACAAGAGAGAGGTATGAACACAGTGAAAGACAACGAGCAGATCTAAAGGACGTGATTGAGCAGGTCAAGGTGGAGAACACAGAGCTGATGGAGAGAATTGTCATGGTAATAAAAGAGAGGGATGAGTTTAAGCAGCAGTATGGAGAGAGAGAGAGAGATGGAGGGAATGGTCAGAGAAAAAGACAAGGACATGAAAGAGACAAAGATGGAACTGAATGAATTGCAACGGAGAAATGATGAGAAAGAGAGAGAGGCGGATGAACTGAGACGTCTCATTGAGGAAAGAGAGAAAGAAACATTGCTTTCTCTGAAGAAGTGCAGGGGAGAACAGAAACAGAGGGAAGAGGCATGGAGAGAGAAACATGAAAAGATGGAGTCAGTCCTTGAGGCAAAAGAAAAAATAATCAATGAATTAAAACAAAAGTGCGAGGAGAGCGAGAGACATGTGGTTTGCCTAACAGAGACACATGAGGCCCTGAGCCTGGAGAGAGATGGAGAGATGGAGGAGTTAAGAAAGAGGTGTGAGGACTACAGGAAGGAAACACTGGAACAGAGAGCGAGGGATGAGAGGAGAGAGGCAGAGATCAGAGATCACAAAGGAGCGAATGATGAAAATGCACACAGAAAATGAGAGGAAACTAGGAGAGCAGGAAAAGGAGATCAAAGAGATGCAGGAGAGGAACAACGCACAGAAGAGAGAGATGGAAGAAATGAAAGAAAGAAATGAGAAGAAAGACGAAGAAATAGAACAGACGAAATGGCATTGCGAAGAGGAACTGAGGAAGAGGCAGGTGGAGGTGAAACTAAAGGACGAGGAGAGAGAGAGAGAGGTGGAGAAAAACAGACAGAGCCATGAAAAGGCCCTGGAAGAAGGAAAAGTGCAGCTCCAGTTGAAGGACAGAAGAATTTCAGAACTGATGCAACAAGCGCAGGAGAATGAAAAAAAGAGCAGAAGAGACAGAAAAGGGTTTGAAAGATGAGCTGAGACAGAGAGAGGAGAAGCTGAAAGAGAAAATCGAGGAGAGAGAGAAGGAGGTAGAGGAGACAAGAGAGAGGTATGAACACAGTGAAAGACAACGAGCAGATCTAAAGGACGTGATTGAGCAGGTCAAGGTGGAGAACGCAGAGCTGATGGAGAGAATTGTCATCACAGTGAAAGAGAGGGATGAGTTTAAGCAGCAGTATGGAGAGAGAGAGAGAGAGATGGAGGGAATGGTCAGAGAAAAAGACAAGGACATGAAAGAGACAAAGATGGAACTGAATGAATTGCAACGGAGAAATGATGAGAAAGAGAGAGAGGCGGATGAACTGAGACGTCTCATTGAGGAAAGAGAGAAAGAAACATTGCTTTCTCTGAAGAAGTGCAGGGGAGAACAGAAACAGAGGGAAGAGGCATGGAGAGAGAAACATGAAAAGATGGAGTCAGTCCTTGAGGCAAAAGAAAAAATAATCAATGAATTAAAACAAAAGTGCGAGGAAAGCGAGAGACATGTGGTTTGCCTAACAGAGACACATGAGGCCCTGAGCCTGGAGAGAGATGGAGAGATGGAGGAGTTAAGAAAGAGGTGTGAGGACTACAGGAAGGAAACACTGGAACAGAGAGCGAGGGATGAGAGGAGAGAGGCGGAGATCAGAGATCACAAAGAGCGAATGATGAAAATGCACACAGAAAACGAGAGGAAACTACGAGAGCAGGAAAAGGAGATTAGAGAGATGCAGGAGAGGACCAACGCACAGAAGAGAGAGATGGAAGAAATGAAAGAAAGAAATGAGAAGAAAGATGAAGAAATAGAACAGACGAAACGGCATTGCGAAGAGGAACTGAGGAAGAGGCAGGTGGAGGTGAAACTAAAGGATGAGGAGAGAGAGAGAGAGGTGGAGAAAAACAGACAGAGCCATGAAAAGGCCCTGGAAGAAGGAAAAGTGCAGCTCCAGTTGAAGGACAGAAGAATTTCAGAACTGATGCAACAAAGCGCAGGAGAATGAAAAAGAGCAGAAGAGACAGAAAAGGGTTTGAAAGATGAGCTGAGAAAGAGAGAAGAGAAGCTGAAAGAGAAAATCGAGGAGAGAGAGAAGGAGGTAGAGGAGACAAGAGAGAGGTATGAACACAGTGAAAGACAACGAGCAGATCTAAAGGAGGTGATTGAGCAGGTCAAGGTGGAGAACACAGAGCTGATGGAGAGAATTGTCATGGTAATAAAAGAGAGGGATGAGTTTAAGCAGCAGTATGGAGAGAGAGAGAGAGATGGAGGGAATGGTCAGAGAAAAAGACAAGGACATGAAAGAGACAAAGATGGAACTGAATGAATTGCAACGGAGAAATGATGAGAAAGAGAGAGGCGGATGAACTGAGACGTCTCATTGAGGAAAGAGAGAAAGAAACATTGCTTTCTCTGCAGAAGTGCAGGGGAGAACAGAAACAGAGGGAAGAGGCATGGAGAGAGAAACATGAAAAGATGGAGTCAGTCCTTGAGGCAAAAGAAAAAATAATCAATGAATTAAAACAAAAGTGCGAGGAGAGCGAGAGACATGTGGTTTGCCTAACAGAGACACATGAGGCCCTGAGCCTGAGAGAGATGGAGAGATGGAGGAGTTAAGAAAGAGGTGTGAGGACTACAGGAAGGAAACACTGGAACAGAGAGCGAGGATGAGGAGAGAGGCGGAGATCAGAGATCACAAAGAGCGAATGATGAAAATGCACACAGAAAATGAGAGGAAACTAGGAGAGCAGGAAAAGGAGATCAAAGAGATGCAGGAGAGGAACAACGCACAGAAGAGAGAGATGGAAGAAATGAAAGAAAGAAATGAGAAGAAAGACGAAGAAATAGAACAGACGAAATGGCATTGCGAAGAGGAACTGAGGAAGAGTCAGGTGGAGGTGAAACTAAAGGACGAGGAGAGAGAGAGAGGTGTGGAAAAACAGACAGAGCCGTGAAAAGGCCCTGGAAGAAGGAAAAGTGCAGCTCCAGTTGAAGGACAGAAGAATTTCAGAACTGATGCAACAAAGCGCAGGAGAATGAAAAAAAGAGCAGAAGAGACAGAAAAGGGTTTGAAAGATGAGCTGAGACAGAGAGAGGAGAAGCTGAAAGAGAAAATCGAGGAGAGAGAGAAAGAGGTAGAGGAGACAAGAGAGAGGTATGAACACAGTGAAAGACAACGAGCAGATCTAAAGGACGTGATTGAGCAGGTCAAGGTGGAGAACGCAGAGCTGATGGAGAGAATTGTCATCACGGTGAAAGAGAGGGATGAGTTTAAGCAGCAGTATGGAGAGAGAGAGAGAGATGGAGGGAATGGTCAGAGAAAAAGACAAGGACATGAAAGAGACAAAGATGGAACTGAATGAATTGCAACGGAGAAATGATGAGAAAGAGAGAGACGCAGATGAACTGAGACGTCTCATTGAGGAAAGAGAGAAAGAAACATTGCTTTCTCTGAAGAAGTGCAGGGGAGAACAGAAACAGAGGGAAGAGGCATGGAGAGAGAAACATGAAAAGATGGAGTCAGTCCTTGAGGCAAAAGAAAAAATAATCAATGAATTAAAACAAAAGTGCGAGGAAAGCGAGAGACATGTGGTTTGCCTAACAGAGACACATGAGGCCCTGAGCCTGGAGAGAGATGGAGAGATGGAGGAGTTAAGAAAGAGGTGTGAGGACTACAGGAAGGAAACACTGGAACACAGAGCGAGGGATGAGAGGAGAGAGGCGGAGATCAGAGATCACAAAGAGCGAATGATGAAAATGCACACAGAAAACGAGAGGAAACTAGGAGAGCAGGAAAAGGAGATCAAAGAGATGCAGGAGAGGAACAACGCACAGAAGAGAGAGATGGAAGAAATGAAAGAAAGAAATGAGAAGAAAGATGAAGAAATAGAACAGACGAAACGGCATTGCGAAGAGGAACTGAGGAAGAGGCAGGTGGAGGTGAAACTAAAGGACGAGGAGAGAGAGAGAGAGGTGGAGAAAACAGACAGAGCCATGAAAAGGCCCTGGAAGAAGGAAAAGTGCAGCTCCAGTTGAAGGACAGAAGAATTTCAGAACTGATGCAACAAAGCGCAGGAGAATGAAAAAAGAGCAGAAGAGACAGAAAAGGGTTTGAAAGATGAGCTGAGACAGAGAGAGGAGAAGCTGAAAGAGAAAATCGAGGAGAGTGAGAAGGAGGTAGAGGAGACAAGAGAGAGGTATGAACACAGTGAAAGACAACGAGCAGATCTAAAGGATGTGATTGAGCAGGTCAAGGTGGAGAACACAGAGCTGATGGAGAGAATTGTCATCACAGTGAAAGAGAGGGATGAGTTTAAGCAGCAGTATGGAGAGAGAGAGAGAGAGATGGAGGGAATGGTCAGAGAAAAAGACAAGGACATGAAAGAGACAAAGATGGAACTGAATGAATTGCAACGGAGAAATGATGAGAAAGAGAGAGAGGCGGATGAACTGAGACGTCTCATTGAGGAAAGAGAGAAAGAAACATTGCTTTCTCTGCAGAAGTGCAGGGGAGAACAGAAACAGAGGGAAGAGGCATGGAGAGAGAAACATGAAAAGATGGAGTCAGTCCTTGAGGCAAAAGAAAAAATAATCAATGAATTAAAACAAAAGTGCGAGGAGAGCGAGAGACATGTGGTTTGCCTAACAGAGACACATGAGGCCCTGAGCCTGAGAGAGATGGAGAGATGGAGGAGTTAAGAAAGAGGTGTGAGGACTACAGGAAGGAAACACTGGAACAGAGAGCGAGGGATGAGAGGAGAGAGGCGGAGATCAGAGATCACAAAGAGCGAATGATGAAAATGCACACAGAAAATGAGAGGAAACTAGGAGAGCAGGAAAAGGAGATCAAAGAGATGCAGGAGAGGAACAACGCACAGAAGAGAGAGATGGAAGAAATGAAAGAAAGAAATGAGAAGAAAGACGAAGAAATAGAACAGACGAAATGGCATTGCGAAGAGGAACTGAGGAAGAGTCAGGTGGAGGTGAAACTAAAGGACGAGGAGAGAGAGAGAGAGGTGGAGAAAAACAGACAGAGCCGTGAAAAGGCCCTGGAAGAAGGACAAGTGCAGCTCCAGTTGAAGGACAGAAGAATTTCAGAACTGATGCAACAAGCGCAGGAGAATGAAAAAAAGAGCAGAAGAGACAGAAAAGGGTTTGAAAGATGAGCTGAGAAAGAGAGAAGAGAAGTTGAAAGAGAAAATCGAGGAGAGAGAGAAGGAGGTAGAGGAGACAAGAGAGAGGTATGAACACAGTGAAAGACAACGAGCAGATCTAAAGGAGGTGATTGAGCAGGTCAAGGTGGAGAACACAGAGCTGATGGAGAGAATTGTCATGGTAATAAAAGAGAGGGATGAGTTTAAGCAGCAGTATGGAGAGAGGGAGAGAGAGATGGAGGGAATGGTCAGAGAAAAAGACAAGGACATGAAAGAGACAAAGATGGAACTGAATGAATTGCAACGGAGAAATGATGAGAAAAGAGAGAGACGCGGATGAACTGAGATGTCTCATTGAGGAAAGAGAGAAAGAAACATTGCTTTCTCTGAAGAAGTGCAGGGGAGAACAGAAACAGAGGGAAGAGGTGTGGAGAGAGAAACATGAAAAGATGGAGTCAGTCCTTGAGGCAAAAGAAAAAATAATCGATGAACTAAAACAAAAGTGCGAGGAGAGCGAGAGACGCGTGGTTTGCCTAACAGAGACACATGAGGCCCTGAGCCTGGAGAGAGATGGAGAGATGGAGGAGTTAAGAAAGAGGTGTGAGGACTACAGGAAGGAAACATTGGAACAGAAAGCGAGGGATGAGAGGAGAGAGGCAGAGATCAGAGATAACAAGGAGCGAATGATGAAAATGCACACAGAAAATGAGAGGAAACTAGGAGAGCAGGAAAAGGAGATCAAAGAGATGCAGGAGAGGAACAACGCACAGAAGAGAGAGATGGAAGAAATGAAAGAAAGAAATGAGAAGAAAGATGAAGAAATAGAACAGATGAAACGGCATTGCGAAGAGGAACTGAGGAAGAGGCAGGTGGAGGTGAAACTAAAGGACGAGGAGAGAGAGAGAGAGGTGGAGAAAAACAGACAGAGCCATGAAAAGGCCCTGGAAGAAGGAAAAGTGCAGCTCCAGTTGAAGGACAGAAGAATTTCAGAACTGATGCAACAAGCGCAGGAGAATGAAAAAAGAGCAGAAGAGACAGAAAAGGGTTTGAAAGATGAGCTGAGACAGAGAGAGGAGAAGCTGAAAGAGAAAATCGAGGAGAGAGAGAAGGAGGTAGAGGAGACAAGAGAGAGGTATGAACACAGTGAAAGACAACGAGCAGATCTAAAGGACGTGATTGAGCAGGTCAAGGTGGAGAACGCAGAGCTGATGGAGAGAATTGTCATCACGGTGAAAGAGAGGGATGAGTTTAAGCAGCAGTATGGAGAGAGAGAGAGAGAGATGGAGGGAATGGTCAGAGAAAAAGACAAGGACATGAAAGAGACAAAGATGGAACTGAATGAATTGCAACGGAGAAATGATGAGAAAGAGAGAGACGCAGATGAACTGAGACGTCTCATTGAGGAAAGAGAGAAAGAAACATTGCTTTCTCTGAAGAAGTGCAGGGGAGAACAGAAACAGAGGGAAGAGGCATGGAGAGAGAAACATGAAAAGATGGAGTCAGTCCTTGAGGCAAAAGAAAAAATAATCAATGAATTAAAACAAAAGTGCGAGGAAAGCGAGAGACGCGTGGTTTGCCTAACAGAGACACATGAGGCCCTGAGCCTGGAGAGAGATGGAGAGATGGAGGAGTTAAGAAAGAGGTGTGAGGACTACAGGAAGGAAACACTGGAACACAGAGCGAGGGATGAGAGGAGAGAGGCGGAGATCAGAGATCACAAAGAGCGAATGATGAAAATGCACACAGAAAACGAGAGGAAACTAGGAGAGCAGGAAAAGGAGATCAAAGAGATGCAGGAGAGGAACAACGCACAGAAGAGAGAGATGGAAGAAATGAAAGAAAGAAATGAGAAGAAAGATGAAGAAATAGAACAGACGAAACGGCATTGCGAAGAGGAACTGAGGAAGAGGCAGGTGGAGGTGAAACTAAAGGACGAGGAGAGAGAGAGAGAGGTGGAGAAAAACAGACAGAGCCGTGAAAAGGCCCTGGAAGAAGGAAAAGTGCAGCTCCAGTTGAAGGACAGAAGAATTTCAGAACTGATGCAACAAGCGCAGGAGAATGAAAAAAGAGCAGAAGAGACAGAAAAGGGTTTGAAAGATGAGCTGAGACAGAGAGAGGAGAAGCTGAAAGAGAAAATCGAGGAGAGAGAGAAGGAGGTAGAGGAGACAAGAGAGAGGTATGAACACAGTGAAAGACAACGAGCAGAGCTAAAGGACGTGATTGAGCAGGTGAAGGTGGAGAACGCAGAGCTGATCGAGAGAATTGTCATGGTAGTGAAAGAGAGGGATGAGTTTAAGCAGCAGTATGGACAGAGGGAGAGAGAGATGGAGGGAATGGTCAGAGAAAAAGACAAGGACATGAAAGAGACAAAGATGGAACTGAATGAATTGCAACGGAGAAATGATGAGAAAGAGAGAGACGCGGATGAACTGAGACGTCTCATTGAGGAAAGAGAGAAAGAAACATTTATTTCTCTGAAGAAGTGCAGGGGAGAACAGAAACAGAGGGAAGAGGCGTGGAGAGAGAAACATGAAAAGATGGAGTCAGTCCTTGAGGCAAAAGAAAAAGCAATCAATGAACAAAAACTAAAGTGCGAGGAAAGCGAGAGACGCGTGGCTTCAATTGCAGAGGGGTACGAAGACACCCAGAGGAAGGTAGGTGAACCACAGGAGCTGATCTTGTCCAGAGAGAGGGAGCTGGGAGAGACCAGACAGAGATATGGGGAACACATGAACAAAATAGGAAATCACCTGAATCACCCAGAGGAGTTAAAGAACGAGATAGGAATGATAACATGGACAGTTGCAGAGGATGAGAAGGGAGTGGATGGTAGCAGACTCCTCATGGCAGGAAGCACAAGGAGGAGGCGAGGAGAGGTCTGCAGGAAGAGCCAGAAATGCGAGGCGGAATGGAGACAGGCAGCTGGGGAGGTCCAGGAGAGCGATGAGGCTGAAGTTCAGGAGGAAACTAACAACACGGTTCCATATCAGGGGCATACAGACAAACGCGCCCAAAGTGAAAATGACACCATAACTCCAGACCCCAGGGAAAGAGATAAAACTGTCCCAGATCAGGGAGAAACTGACAAAATCACACATAGTCTGCTGGAAAGAGGCACAGGAGCCCCAGATCAGGAGGAAATCACTCAAAATCATGTGGCAGCAGAAGAAATCTCCCAAAACCAGATGGAGGTGGGAAAAATCACCCAACATCGGGACAAAACCAACATAAACACCCACCATGAAAAGAAAGTGAACAAAATCAATACCAATCAATGTGACACAACCCCATTACACAAAACAACAGGCGAGATGGAGGAGAGAGCAGTAGGAATCAAAAAAGAGAAGCAGGGGACGAGGGAAGAGGCTCCTGACCACGATGCCAGGGAGAGACAGAGTGACATCATCAAACAGGAGAACAAAGAGTGGGAGGAAGAGACGACCAAGCCAAAATGGAGGAAAGGGAGACACAGAGCGAGGGAAAGGTCGAAAGAGGAGGACCTCAACCACCATGGAGACAGGGAGAGGGTCGAAGGCCTCACACCAACTAACGAGGCGAGAGAGAGGAGGGTTTCGGAGGGAGAGAGAAATGACGCTTGTCAACAGAGGATGGAGGAGAGGAGGCCACGGACGGCCATGATCGAGAGTGCGGCCTGTAAGGAGAAGCTAAGGGAGACGAGCGGGAATGGGGCACTGAGAGAGGGGACAGAGCTGAAAGAACCCAAACCGACTTGTCCCCAAAGATGGATCCCTAATAAACCGACTGAAAGTGAGTCCCTCTCATGTGGCTTTCTTGTATTGTTTGAGGTGATAAATAACTACTAATAACAATACTCTCAATAATACTGTAACTTCTCTGCATATGTTACAGCAAAGATTATGTCTTAGTTAGCCTGATTCTGCAATGTATAAGACTTTTGCTCCTCAAACATGAGGGTTTATTGTGGTTTCTATGGAACTGTTGGCATTGTTTTCATGGAAAATTCATTTTTTAAGAGTGCAATCATAATTGTTTTGATTGAATATTATCATATCCAGAGAAGACCTGTTAACTGTGTCAATTACAATACCTGACAATACGCATTCTTGTGTTGTTTCAGTGATTGCTCGAGGAAGCTCAGAAGAGACTCATCGTTCAGTCCTCCCAGCATTCCCACCGTCTCCAGAGTCCCCCAGCCCAGTATCCCCAGAATTCCCATTGTTCCAAGAGTCTCCCACTCCATCTGAGCTGAGGCTGGTTCTGCTGGGCGAGAGCTGGGCCTTCAACAGCTCAGCCAGAAATGTCATCTTGGGCCGAGGGGAGGCTGGGACCGAGCAAGGTGCGCTGAGGCGGGGTCTGGCAGCTGGGAGGCGGGTCACTCTTGTCGAAGTGGCGGGATCGAGGTGGTACTCTGGGCCTGGTGCTGCGGACAGCGTACAGCAGGGGGCGATGCGCGGGGCATCTCTGTGCTCCCCGGGGCCGCACGCCTTCCTCCTGGTCATTCCGGTGTATTTAACGTTTACGGCAAGCTACAGCCAAGCGGTAACGTGTCTCATGGGACTGTTCGGCAAGAGAGTCTGGAGGCACACGGTGGTGCTGTTCACCTGGGGGGAGACTTTGGGGGAGAGCGTCGAGCAGCACATTATGAGGAGTGAGGGCCTCCGCAGGCTGGTGGAAAGGTGCGGGGACAGGTACCACGTCCTGGACAGCAGGAGAAATGGCACTCAGGTCTCCCAGCTGCTGGAGAAGGTGGAGGGGATGGTGGCGGAAAACCGGGGAGGATTCTACAGCAGTGACATTTCAGAGAGTGAAGAGGAGGAGGTAGAGGAGCAGGAGCAGGGAGGACGGCTGGAGAAAGGGAGGGAGGAAATGAGAGAAAACTGTGAGGATAGGGAAGAAGAGACAAAGGGACAGAGGGTGGGTGTTGAGGAGAAGGATGGGGATGAGGTGAGGAGAGGAGAGATGGGTGAAGAGGAGGGACAGAGAGAGGCGTCGCTGTCATTCGGCACGGCACCTGAGTTGCAGGAGGGTGGGGATAGAGAGATGGAGAGACTGAGAGAGGAGTGCAGAGAGCGAGAGAGGGAGATAGAGAGGCTCAGCCGCAAATTAAATCGACTGAGTGACATGGCACCGATGCTTATCGCACAAGTGAGCAAAGTCAAGCTGCAGTACGAGCAAAAGATGAGAGAGACAGACGGATACAGGAGGATCGCCAAGAGCCTCAGGGAATTTTCTGCCCAGGCTACCGAAGCATTAAGGGTATCAGACCGAGAGCAAGAGGAGGGAGGTGAAGAGGAGGGCGGACTGTTGCTTGGCAACCCTCCAGCAGGGACACAAACACCACCATGGCACAAGAGACTCCCCTGCTCTCTACTTTGAACAATAGTAGACAGGTGCAGTAAATTAAGAGGAGCTTAACTAAAGTTTAGCTTGAGTTTGAGAGTTATTCTTTACTAGAAAATCTGTTTCTTGTGTTATTGGTTCCATTTTGTTATGGTTCACTATGCAATGCTCGACCATTCTTTAAGGTCCTTTTTTGTGTTCCATGTGAATTAGGTTTCTTTGTTCAGTATATAATATTTTTTCTTGTTATAAATGAATAATATTGTCGTTTGACATTTAATGTAAATATTGTAATATAAAGTTTGAAAAATACCTTCTGCCTGCGTTTTCGCTCTTTTCACTTGAAATATCTACACTTTCCAGAAACACATTTAATATGATATAATTTAATAACAGAATATAATATATAATATGATATATTGACCAGGTCTAATGGCAAAGGGGTTGCACTGTTGTGTGTGCCCGTTTCTTTAACCACACTGACACCTGTTGTCCTCCATAAGATGTCTCAGCAATGCACCATTTCCTGTTCAGACTGAGACTAAAAGCTCTCACTTACTTCCGCTACCAATAGTACCCTTAGGTGAGGAGGGGATGCTGGTCTTAAACTCAGTGAGCTACTGCAGTTGACGGTGGAGACTGCGGTTTGAAACTTGCAGTAGACCTACGTCAGCTGCACTTGTAAGCACATACAGTTTTCAAAATGTTATACAGGTAACTGCCCAAACAAAGTCAACTTTGTGGTTCCCGGGGGGCAGGAAACTGTCAGGAAGGAAACTGCGCATGTGTGTCCCTTTCATTTTTGAACATATACTTCCTGTATGCTCAAGCCTTCATTGAAAGCTTTTTCTCTTTCAGCTTTGAGTGTGGTGTATTTATGGATTCAAGCTGCCATATGTTCATCTGTCGGGGGATATTGGGGGGCGGGGCACCTGGCCAAAACTCGGTCAGGACTATAGGAACCTTTCAGGCACTTTCGCCCAGTTTCACAGCGTTTCCAGCGCTCTCTGTGTAATGCAGATGCACGTGCAGTCCCTGTGATTCTACACACCGCTCGTTACAGGACACCGAGAGAGAGAGGACGTTGTGCTGAGTGAGTGCTCGCTTGGGTGAGTACGACCCTCGTATCACTGCCGAAACCTCAATGTTCGTCAGAAATAACAATCGTGGTTTGAATATGTAACAAAAATGTACTTTCTAAATATCTGATATCATTACTTAATTTTAGAAATTGGAGCATGAAATACCATTGAGAATGTAAGCAACATCTGTACAATATGTGAGAATCTGATTCATCTTAATGGAGGGCCTATCAAATATGTATTTTCAACCAAAAATAATAATGTGAATAATGTTTAACTTAATGAAAGTCTCACCTATAGGACTATATATGATATATTGATCTATATATTTTATACTGTACATATCAGAACAGCTAGTGGTACACTTTTCATTCGATGTAATAGAACATTTTACGATTGACTTCATAAATCACCTTCATCGTGGCTCTTGTAGATGGCAATATGTTGCATTTTTTATATAATGACTTTGCTTTAATAGGGTTACAGTTACAGACAATTTCTGTAATCTATACATATAATCTACAGCCTTGCTCATTGTGCTAATCTTCTAAATAGAAAATAAGAGCATCTGCTAAAAAGAAAATACATGTTAATGTAAATGCTTGTTGCACTAATTTAAGTGGTTATCATATTCCATTATTATACCATTTGTATTTATGTTGGTGATTTATGATAACTTGTAATAATATCACTTTTTCATGATGAGAGGCTTATTTACATTTACATTGCATTTATATTTTAGGCATTTAGCAGATGCTCTTATCCAGAGCGACTTACAAGATGTGCAGTAATACATGGTAGGAACAATCATAGTTTGTGCACGAGATCAGTGCAGTAATACAGCGATAGACATTGTTGTAGGCAGCTGCATACCATACCTGTAACACTGGGAAGGAAAAGGTTAGTAATTTTATTTTGTTTATTTTTTAAACGAGGAGTAAGCAGGGATACATATACAAGAGGTATTGAGCAAGTAGGCAGTGGTGATGACAATTGGCCAGATGTACAGAATTCAGTGGTAGTGGAGTCTGAAAAGGTGGGTTTTGAGTCTCTTGCGGAAGATCGCAAGTGATTCCACTGTCCTGACCGATTGCGGAAGCTGTTGTATGTCACATATTATAATAATATTATTTGAATAACATTATAATAACCCCACCCCCTCACCCTTCCAACAGACGAAATAAATATGGCGTATGTGAAGCCCTCCAATCTCTCTGAGCTGAGGCTGGTGGTGCTGGGGTGGACAGACAGTGGAAAGACTTCCGCAGGAAACACTATCCTGGGTGGCGTTGTGTTCCCCATAGAGGAAGGGACTTTGAAGTGTGAGAAGAGAGAGCGCCAAGTGGAAGGGAGAAAAGTCACCGTGGTGGACACACAAGGGTGGAAGAGGATTGCGTCCCTGACGTTTTTCAAACAGGAGATCGTGCGTGGCGTGGAACTGTGCCCTCCGGGTCCGCACGCCTTCCTGCTCGTTCTTCGCCTGGACAAGGATGTGGAGGCGGAGTCACTGGGCGAGCTCCTGGAGCTCCTCAGCAACGAAGTCTGGAGACGCACCATCGTTCTGTTCACCCACGGCGACGCAGGCAACGTCGAGCGGCGAATCGCTCGGAAAGGGGAGGCCCATCAAAGGCTTCTGAAAAAATGCAGGATGAGGTACCATGTTTTTAACAACACAGAGACGGGCAACGCCAACAAAAGTCAAGTCACAGATCTGCTGGAGAAGATTGAGAAGATGGTGGCAGGAGAGAAAGAGAAATTCCTGCCCAGTAAAGAGGTCCAGAAGATGTTCATCACCAAGAGAAAAATGGAGAGACAAGATGATGGAGCTTTAGAAAGCATGGCGAAAGAGATAGAGGACAAGGAGGAGGAGAAGAGCAAGAGCCAGAAGAGCAAGTTGTTACCCAATAATCAATCAAATGGTTGAAATTGCTTTATCAATCAAAGGATGGAACAGCATGGAGCCAGGTTAAAAAAACCCAAAAACACAGCAATAGAATGCATGTATCAAAAAGCATAAATAATCAATCAAATACATTGGAAAAATGGTTTTAATGGCATTTATCAATCAAATGATGGTTTTAATCAAATAAGTCACTAAATACTGAAGTTTCTAAACTACTATTGCTGTATTAAAAAAGTTAAACAGCAATAGAATGCATGTATCAAAAAAATAGTTATAAACTAACAATTTTCAAAACACATACATTAGGAAAAATACTGCACATAATATTATTAAAATATTAATATTAAAATAGCCACAAACATCTACTTTACACAACCTGATAGGAAACAAAAGGGCTTTTGAATAAGCAGTATGTAAGGATGCTCAAGCACCTAATGACTGGAAGGCAAAAATGTGGAGCAGTTGCTGTTTGTTACCAGCAGGGGCCCACAGACACAGTCCCATGGGTGAGCAGGGATTGCGCTCCTTTAGTGAGGTGTTCGTCATGCCCAAATATAGGCGCTGACGTTGTGTGACCTGGTGTGATTTGATCCGATTTGTCGTATTTCGCAAACGTTACGGCCGCTTGTTTGTTTTATTTCTGCAAAGTTGTCACTGTAACACATTTTTGGAATGGAAAGGGAGGTGAGGGAGGACGGGGGATGGGTTTGAGTGCGGGAGGTTAGCAAGGCGTCCGGGGTGGTGGGATTAAAATAAATAAGTTGTTACTAGCATGTCAGGAGAACTTTAATCCTATCGTTCACTCTTATCAGCATCCAACCCCCCTCACATGGGTTCTATCACGTCGAATCACGTTTCATCCAGGTACTACATAAACACTCAGGGAGTTGTCTTGTTTAACAAAGTCTCAGGTTGCAACAACCTTTTTATAGAGTGTGGACTAAACATTTGTTTGAAGGTATTCTTAAGGTGTTTTTATTTTCCCTTCAACCTAAATGTACCCACAGTTTAAAGTTATTTTCATCTTTTTAGAATGGCATGAGGAGGCTTGGGCTGTATGGTTACAGGGTTTGCTTTCTAATGCTCAGTCTTCCTTACGTGATCATTTTTTCATAGCTGCCCTTTAAGAAAGCATACAAACTAGTTCACACCGCGCAGGATTTTCCCACTTATTGCTATCATACAACACACAAAAGAGGTCCCGTTTGATCCTTGGTGCTGTTCCTGACCGTTGATGCGCCTCCACCTGTCCGCAGTGTCTGGAAGCGATGAGTCAGCGGAAAAAGGAGAAGAAGAAGCCCAGAAGGAGAAAGGTAAACAGAAATGATTTTGAATCGTCTACAACAAGGCGATGGGTGATCTGTGTTAAAAATTTTTTTAAATATTTTGTAATCAAAGTTATGGATGGAGATGAAGACAGGATGCCCAAAGAGGTGGAAGATGGGGGGGAGGAGGAGAGGCCAGAAGAGCAAGAGTCCCCACCCTTGTTCAGAAGGAGGAACAGCAAGGACTGGTTACCTCCGTACAGTAAGCAATAATCAATCAAATGGTTGAAATGGTTTTAATGGCTTTATCAATCAAATTATGGTTTTAATTAAACAGCCACTGCAAAAAAAAAAAAAAAAAAAACAGCAATAGAATGCATGTATCAAAAAGTATAAACAAACAAATCAAAACACATACATTAGGAAAAATACTACATAATATTATTAATATAATATTAAAATAACACATCTACTTTACACAACCTAATAGGAAACAAAAAAACACAAGCGGTCGTAAATTACATAATGACTGCAACCATAGATACTGAAGTTTCTAAACTACTATTGCTGTATTAAAATACAGTTAAAAAGCAATCTGGGGGTTTAATAGTACTGATAGTATCAACAAAAATAGTTACTATGACTTATGTTCAGAGATCACATCTTCCTTAAGCCATGTTTTAACTTTTGAGGTTAAATTAAGAAAACTACTGCATCTCTTATTAACCAATGGTGGTGAATTAAAATGTTTAGAGGCTTTTCGAGAAAATGCTGAGCCACACAATTTTGTAACGCATTTGGGCACAGTGCAATCTCCTCTAAAGGTTACAATTGCACTTGGGCTTTTGAATATGCAGTATGTAAGGAGTGCTCAAGCACCTTGTGCCATCTAAGGCAAGCATAGGAATTGGTTGCCAAATGTACATTCAGAAGACACTTTTGAATGATATACATGAAGGCAAAAATGTGGAGCAGTTGCTCAGTTTGTTACCAGCAGGGGCCCACAGACACAGTCCCATGGGTGAGCAGGGATTGCGCTCCTTTAGTGAGGTGTTCGTCATGCCCAAATATAGGCGCTGACGTTGTGTGACCTGGTGTGATTTGATCCGATTTGTCGTATTTCGCAAACGTTACGGCCGCTTGTTTGTTTTATTTCTGCAAAGTTGTCACTGTAACACATTTTTGGAATGGAAAGGGAGGTGAGGGAGGACGGGGGATGGGTTTGAGTGCGGGAGGTTAGCAAGGCGTCCGGGGTGGTGGGATTAAAATAAATAAGTTGTTACTAGCGTGTCAGGAGAACTTTAATCCCATCGTTCACTCTTATCAGCATCCAACCCCCCCTCACATGGGTTCTATCACGTCGAATCACGTTTCATCCAGGTACTACATAAACACTAAAGAGAGTTGTCTTGTTTAACAAAGTCTCAGGTTGCAACAACCTTTTTATAGAGTGTGGACTAAACATTTATGATTGAAGGTATTCTTAAGGTGTTTTTCTTTTCTCTTCAATCTAAATGTACCCACAGTTTAAAGTTATTTTCATCTTTTTAGAATGGCATGAGGAGGCTTGGGCTGTAGGGTTACAGGGTTTGCTTTCTAATGCTCAGTCCTTCATATGTGATCATTTTATCATAGCTGCCCTTTAAGAAAGAATACAAACGAGTTCACACCGCGCAAGATTTTCCCACTTATTGCTATCATACAACTCACGAAAGAGTTCCTGTTTGATCCTTGGTGCTGTTCCTGACCGTTGATGCGCCTCCACCTGTCCGCAGTGTCTGGAAGCGATGAGTCAGCGGAAAAAGGAGAAGAAGAAGCCCAGAAGGAGAAAGGTAAACAGAAATGATTTTGAATCGTCTACAACAAGGCGATGGGTGATCTGTGTTTAATTTTAATTTTTTAATTTTGTAACCGAAGTTATGGATGGAGATGAAGACAGGATGCCCAAAGAGGTGGAAGATGGGGGGGAGGAGGAGAGGCCAGAAGAGCAAGAGCCCCCACCCTTGTTCAGAAGGAGGAACAGCAAGGACTGGTTACCTCCATACAGTAAGCAATAATCAATCAAATGGTTGAAATGGTTTTAATGGCTTTATCAATCAAATTATGGTTTTAATCAAACAGCCACAAAAAAAAAAAAAAAAAAAACACAGCAATAGAATGCATGTATCAAAAAGTATAAACAAACAAATCAAAACACATACATTAGGAAAAATACTACATAATATTATTAATATAATATTAAAATAACACATCTACTTTACACAACCCGATTAATAAGTTATGAAACAAAAACAAAAAAACACAAGCGGTTGTAAATTTCATAATGAGTGCAATCATAGATACTGAAGTTTCTAAACTACTATTGCTGTATTAAAATACAGTTAAAAAGCAATCTGGGGGTTTAATAGTACTGATAGTATCAACAAAAATAGTTACTATGACTGATGTTGAGAGATCACATTTTCCTTAAGCCATGTTTTAACTTTTGAGGTTAAATTAAGAAAACTACTGCATCTCTTATTAACCAATGGTAGTGAATTAAAATGTTTAGAGGCTTTTCGAGAAAATGCTGAGCCACAGCATTGTGTTTCATTAAAAACCTTTTATTTTGTAAATAAAAAATACCTCCTGACCGTAAGCAATACTTTTGGTCTCAAACAAGCAGGAAACCTATATATAACTCTTTAGGTAGCATAAAAGAGAGCTCTGGCACAAAATAAATCAATAAATAAAATCTTTGAAAACTTATTTGATGTTTTATCATATACTATATCAAGAAAATCACCTGAACAAAATTAGCATTCGGAACTTTTTTTCCTGTAAGCTCGAAAGCTAAACTCTGCCATCACGTCAATGAAACGAACTGGCTGCCACCAGCCTTTTCTTCTCAACAAGGTTCAACACATCTCTCTTCACGCTGATCAAAAGCTCTGGGTACAGCCCCAACAGCGTACATACTCATACCTTTGAATAGAGGCATTTCAATGGTTCATTCGTCAGTGGCAAGTTGTTTTTTTGTGTGTTGCAGTGGGTGGAGAGCAAGTGAAGAGCTGCAGGCTGGTTCTGCTCGGTCTCACCGGGTCTGGGAAGAGCGCAGCAGGAAACACCATCCTGGGCAAAGAGAAGTTTTTGTCCCAGGCCAGCTCTTTGGCAGTGACCCTGGAGAGTGACAAGGGGAGAGGGGTTGTCGCCGGGAGACAGGTGTCCGTAGTGGACACTCCGGACTGGTCCTGTCCTAGATTACCTCCAGCGGGAGGGCAGGATGTGGGGCTCTGTTTTAACCTCTCCTCCCCTGGGCCCCACGCCTTCCTCCTGGTCATTCCAGTGGGCAGGTCCACAGGGGAGGAGAGGGGAATGCTGGACAGGCTCCAGAGGGTATTTGGGGAGGGTGCTGTGGGACACGCCATGGTGCTGTTCACCCATGGGGACGAACTGAGGGGCAGGACCATTGAGGAGTTTGTCCAGACGGGGAGTGAGGACCTCCGCTGGCTGCTGGAGAAATGTGGGAACAAGTATCACGTTCTCAACAATAGCAGCATCGGAGACCACTGTCAGGTCACAGAGCTGCTGGTGAAGGTGGCAGAGCACAACAGCGGCCATTACCGCAGCGAGGCCTACTCAAAGGTAGAGGACAATATCAAAGAACTGCAACAGCAGCTGCTGAGAGACAGAGAGAAGGAAAAGAAGGGGGAAGAAAAGAGAGCAGAGGAGAAGCACCAGAAAGAAATGCAGAACTACCTCAGCAGGGCCAATGCAGAGATACAGCGCCTGCAGGGGCAAATCAGAGAACTGGAAGAAAGGATATCAGAACTAGAGCAACAGCTGAGGGAGGAGGGGAGGTGTGAGAAAAGGAGAGAGTTGGAAGAGGAGATTAAAAAAGAGAGAGAAAAAACAGAGAAGTTGAGGAGAGAAAAGGAGGAACTGGAAGAGAAAAAGAATGGGGAGATCAGGGGCATGGAAGAGAGACAGAGAGATGAGATTAGAAAGCTCTCGCAGACATATGAGGAGCGGGCCAGGAGGGACGCAGAGAGACACAGAGAGGCCCTGCAGCAGCACAGTGAGTTCACAGAGTCTACTGCAGCTCTGAGACACAGAGACGAGGACAGAGACATACTGCAGGCAGAGATGGAGAGAATCAGAGAAAACTGTGAGGGATGGGAAAAAGAGGTGGAGAGAATGAGAGAGACCACTAAGGAGAAGGACAGAGAGATGGAGAGAATGAGAGAGAGTGCCGAGGAGAAGGACAGAGAGATGGAGAGAATGAGAGAGAGAACCAAGGAGAAGGACAGAGAGATGGAGAGAATGAGAGAGAGTGCTGAGGAGAAGGACAGAGAGATGGAGAGAATGAGAGAGAGAACCAAGGAGAAGAACAGAGAGATGGAGAGAATTAAACAGACCACTAAGGAGAAGGAGAGAGAGATGAGAGAAAGAACTGAGGAGAATGAAAGAGGGATGGAGAGAATGAGAAAGAGTTGTGAGAAGAAGGATGTTGATTTGGGGAGACTGCGAAAGGAACTGGTCAGAGCGAAGGACATAGCGGCTCAGGCCACGGCAGTTATGGAGGACTCACAGCAGGGCATCGTGGGAGAGTCAAGAGAAGGGGAGCACGAGAGAGACAGAGAGCCATTCCAGGGACTACAAGATCTGATGGCACAATTTGCTGCCGCAGCACAAGAAGATTAAAGACAGTTTGAATTTTAAAGTGACTCTACTGTTGTAAAATTTTATTTTATTGTTTTTAGTTTTTTTCCCATTTCATTCAGTTTTATCTCATCTCATTGTCTAAGCCGCTTATTCCTGGTCAGGGTCGCGGGGGGGCTGGAGCCTATCCCAGCATGCATAGGGGCGAGAGGCAGGAATAAACCCTGGACAGGTCGCCAATCCATCGCAGGGCACACACACCATTCACTCACACACTCATACCTACGGGCAATTTAGACTCTCCAATTAGGCTAACGTGCATGTCTTTGGACTGTGGGAGGAAACCGGAGTACCCGGAGGAAACCCACGCGGACACGGGGAGAACATGCAAACTCCACACAGAAAGGCCCCCGGCCTGGATTCGAACCCGATACCTTCTTGCTGTGAGGCGACAGTGCTATCCACTGCACCACCCATTCAGTTTTATAATAAACATTCATTTTAAAATGGAACATTTTTCAAAGAAAAAGAGAAGACAAAGAAGCACTGACATTTCCATACACAATAAATTGTCTACTGTTGTAAACAATAAAAGAATAAATCTGTTTTGGCTCCTATGGTTTGTGCGATACCTTGCCCTGTCTGGCATTTCCTGTTGTTACGGGAGGCTGTTCAGCGAGACCTCTGAATTTACCCATGATGCCTTGCAGGCTGCCACTTTCCAAAGGCGCAGTCACACCGATAATAACCTAATATTTAATTAAGTGTTAATAAGAAGAATATTAACCACAGGCCTTTTTTTTTTTTTTTTTTTGCAGCACATAGTTGACGCTAGTAATAATTAGTGAGATCTTTTACTTGTAAGGTAATTGACAAAATTAGTCAGAGGTGCATTTCTGTATGACTTTGGTGCCATTTAAACATAGACAGGTAGTGGATAAGGGATAGTAATAATAATAATATTAGATTTTATTTGTATAGCATCTTTCCAAACCCTAGGGGCACTTGAGAATATACATCACAATACCTGCTGCATTCAACACATCTGCCTTTTGGGCAATCCGAGATAGTAGCAGATACAATGCAGGTTGGCTTGGACCCCAGGCAAAGAACTAGGTGTGTTTATACTGTGTAAAATCAATACCACAGTCATAAAGTCTTTTTCACTGCTTACTCCTAGTTCGGCATTATATGGAATTTCTTCCTGGTGAGCTGCACTTCAGGTTGCTTAGTTAACAACACAAATTTGCCATTCTACCAAATCTGATGTCATTAGTGGCCAACAGACAGCAAAAAAAACCTGTAGGTCATTACCGCCCCGCTCAACAATCTCATTCAAAACAAAGTGTGTCAAGGGTCAAATTCCACTTTGTCACCTCTCAAAGTTGGCAACTCTGGTTTTGCTTGTTTGATAACGGCAATGTGTGTAATATGCATTCTGTAAAGGAATTTCTAGTTTGAGGTTGACATTTTTTTTCTTCCAAAAGCAAGGAGCTCTCCATCAACGTACATGTGTGCAGCAAAACCCTGCACGCGGCATGGCAAAATGGTTCGAATTATTGTTTGAAATATAAACTCTGTTTGCTGTCCCTCATAATCACCACCAGGGGGAGATTGTAGCCACCAGTATGTTAACTGTGTATGCCCTTTCACACAGGAACAAGTCGCAGATCGGTCGGTAGCTGCCCTTGCCGGACTTTATAACAGGTTGTGACTGATCACAAAAATGGCCAGAAATGCGAGAAGTACTCTGATATTCACAGGTTTTATAGCAGCGATCGCAGCAGCTTTCTATCCGATATTTTTTCACCCCCTCGCACACGTAAATGAGTACAGTAAGTAATTGTTACCTACCAACGATGTTTGCTGTTGTAGTGATGATGGTTTATTATACTTATCTAGCTAGCAAGCAGTGATAGCCACAGTAGTGGGCGTGCTGTCCCGTTCCTGGATTGTGTCAGGACTTTTTGAACGAATCAAAACAAATGTCAGCTCAATTGGTTAGTTAGTTAGCTAGCTGGATAGCTGATAGCTAAACGAGTCTTCTCTGTGAAGACGTTAAGTCAGAAGACCAGTTTACATATATTGTTTTCAATAGAACAAGTCCAGAAAGAAAACCGAGCCGGAATCAACCAAGCAGATGTCCAACCCGTCGGTAAGTGACCAGCTAACTGGATAGACAATAACGTTACTGACTGCAACGCCGGTTTTGGTTGCAGTCACACAGTTCTGCGTTGAATGGGATATTCTGTGTTATTCAACCAAACAAGGAGATTGCATACCATGGTCCTTAGTTCCAGGTAATCTAGCGTTCATGCAGTCGAATTCATTTAAGCTGACGTTATCCATTTAGCGATTTAGCTGTTATTTTATTGTTGTACAATGCGAAATGACTGAAAACAAGGCAATGCAACCAGCACACTAAATATAAATGTAAAATGTTTGATAAAGTGACAAAGTAAAATAATGTACAATGGAAAATGGTTTAATGTACAGTGCAATATCTTTTTTCACTGCAATGAAACACTGGCCTAACACTAATCTAATTTCTATGAGCACTGCATGATTGCTTCATTGGCTGCAATGTATGAGTTTGTCTGCTCTGCTCACCACACACGTAACACGTTTTCGGTACTGTTTAAAGAATTCAAGATTCTCAGTTGAAGTGAAGTGCCTGATAAGACTTATGTTGTATCACATTTTATTTCTCCGTCCTCTTTGGGCGTTCTAGCAAAGCAGGTATTAGGCTGTGGTTGTAGCGTTCTGTTGCGTTCTACATGCTTAACTTTACAGTTAGGGTTAGTTAACTAGCTGTACAGCTGCTAAATTGTTTTAGCAGTTTCACCACATTCGCGAACAGTGTTCATAAACTTGTGTGGCTCTGTGCTTTGAGTTGCACTTTGTAAGCAAACTAAATCGGAGGCAGTGGTTGCTGAGGGTCACCTCTTTGTTTGTGCTCTATTCCCCCAGGGGTGAAGGTATGGTCTGATCCCTACAAGACCAAGTGAGGACCGTGAAGGCTGTGGGGAGGAAGAGGAAGAGGAAGAGGCAGTGGCAGTCGACCCGGCTGAGGACGATGTGGACCTTCTGAGGCAGGGGTTGGTTTTGGCCGGGGCAGAGACGCTGATGGGAGGTGGAGACAGGAGTCCGTGTAACCAGAAGCTCTGGTACTGGACTTCATCTCCCATCAGCAAAGTTGTGAAAACATTGCACAGTCGACCAGTAGAGCCCCCCGAGTGAGTGATTGAGTGTGAGTGAGTGAGTGAGTGAGTGAGTGAGTGAGTGAGTTGTTGATGTGTTGAGGAAGTTGGTTTTGGGTTTTTTGTATCCATGTACAGCAATTTGTAAGTTGCTATGGTAGAATCGATTATGCAATACAAAGTAAATAATATAAGACAAAATAAAACAACAACCTAATACTCCCCTTCCGGTTATTTGTCCAAATGCAGTTATTTATTCCCATCGTCTGAAGAGATCAGTGATGAAGTGAGCATCTGGCCTCCAGAACAAATATTTATTCCCTGTGAAATGCTGTATTAATGAACACAAATCTCTAGAAATCAACAACAAATTGAATGCTACATTTCCTTTGAGTCAGTGAGTCAGTGAGTGAGTGAGTGAGTGAGTGAGTGAGTCAGTGGAAAGAAAGAAAGAAACAAACAAACAAACAAACAAACAAACAAAGACCGAAAGTGCTACAGGAGTAATTTGAGCCAATGATGTACTTCCCTATCATTACCAACAGATGGCAGAGTTGACATTTTAATGCTGTACGTACGTATGTATGTGAGTCACAATCTATTTCAGATGAATTACTTCATAAGGGTGAATGGGACACTTGCTTTTATTTGTAATAAATGTGAAATGATATCAGAGTTTGCTAAAGCTGTATTGGTCTCATTACTTGTTTCTGTTCAGCAAATGATGAGACCACAGGCATTACTACTAACGGATAGTTATTCATTAGTTTTTTATCTTTTGAGGTGTATCGGGAACATGAGTGCTTTCACACAGATCTGCTCTGACACCTGCTTACTGAAACAAAAAACGAAAAGCTGGGCAGAGCTTATGTCCATGGCAACGCAGAGTGCACTAGCCCCTGTGCACCTAGAGCGCCACTCCTGCCACTGCCCCCCCAAACAGATTCATTTCATGCAACTTTCTAGCATGTTAATGAGCAGATATTGTGTGTGAGTAGCGTGAATGGATGAATCTGTGGATCTGGGTACAATCTTAAAGTAAGTTGTTCTGTACAGCAGTGTCTGCGAAATGCCAAGAATGTAAATGAAATCTTATGCAGCCTGACACCTGTTAACACAAACATATTATTTGTAGTAGCAGGAGTAGTAGTTATTGTAAGTATTGTCATTATTGACAATGATAATAATAATTGTGGACTTTTCTTATTCCCAAGGTACTGTACCATATAAGATTGAAATGCAGTTAAAACAAGACATAAATAAAACAACATAAATCGAAAGAAGGCCAATTAAAAAGGTTTAACAGTAGACATTTACATATTATGTTGGTCTACATTCGCGTACAAAAAAGCAAACGATCTCCAAAAAATATTTTCCCCCTCTTTTCCTGTGGTCCTGGCTTTAGCCATGATAACTAAAATCAAGTGGTTTTTTCTAATCGAAAGGGTATTGTGTGTGAAGGAGGGTCATACCGTATACAACCATAGGAGGGCACTATTGGACCAAGAATTCAATATGCTCCTTGTTTGTCCTTTGATGTTGGAATGGGGTTAACTAGAACCCAAAATTATGGGTTACTGCTTTTTCCCAGGCTCTCCCCAGTTGTACTCCTTTGTATTCCTGTATAAATGAAATATGCTATGAGTGTGTGTTTCATCTTAAACTCACGTCTTACATTAATCTCATAAAGACCATTTCACATACTGAGGACATAATTCATAGTTTATATAATTCGTAGTAAAACAGAATTTCCTCTCTTTATGAATTTCCCCATTTCTGTCCTTTGTTTCTGCAAGGTTCGGAGGAAGTAAATTGGTTACCCACTTCTTACATTAATCTCATAAAGACCATTTCACATGCTGAGCACATCATTCGTAGTTTATATAATTCATAGTAAAACTGAATTTCCTCTCTTTCTGTATTTCCTAATTTCTGTTCTTTGTTCCTACTATCTTCAGAGGAAAGAAATTGGTTGCCCAAAAAACATTACAACAGTAACCTGGCTCTGAATTTCAGCCGCAGCTGAGAAAAGAGAGTTTGAGATCTGCGGTTTGTTGCTGTTGGGGCCAAACAGACACTCGAGTTGCTTTCTGTGTCACTTCTGAACCGTCGGCTGCTCAGCCCCAACCCCCGTCCGTCCGTCCGTGGAAACAGGACGATGGGAGATCAGAATCCCTACATGTCCAGGAACTGACATCATACCTCAGCAACGCCACAACGAGGACATTCAAAGACCTGCCAAAGACCCTCTATCCAGGCCAAGATCATTCACCCCACCTCCCCCAATCAGCCTGCACATTGTGTATGGATGTTGTTATTGTTGGTTTCGGCTCAAAAATACTGAGCAGCGCGGGGACTTACAAAGTTAAGATTTGAGGTGGGGGGCGGAGTAGTGGTGGGATGGGATGGGGCGGTGGAATTCTTTTCATACTCCGTTGTTTTCAAAATTATACAGAAGAAAGAATCTGGGTTGCGAGCGAAGTGAGGAATTCACTATTTTGACGAGGAGGAACTCACTTGGAGGGAAGTCAGCCACACGTTGCCCTGAGTGTAATTTCTCATGACCTTTATGGAGTACACACACACACACAAACAGCTCAGATGCAATTGACGTGCTTCTTGATGGTCGACCCAATTTGTGAGTGCATTGAGGGTATAAGTGATTGAAACGCATGCTATTACAAAGCAAGGAATTCAATGCAATCCAGATTTAAAACGAGCCGATTATCTTCAAGGGGAAAATCACTGTTCGATGTTAATACATGCTCCACTCATTTCACTTGCCATTTATTTCTTGCACCCACAGGACCTGAACTTTCTTGTGATTTGCTGAAATGTGTCACATGGCAAAAAAACAGACCAATTACATTAAATTGTGTGCAAAAAGAGAAGCAAACAGGCGCTGAGATGTGGGTCCTAACTCCTAAACTATGACCCTGTCGAAATGAAAAAAAGGGTCAAAAACCCCACCAAAACCAGAGATCATATCGCAACTTTTCATTGCCAACTGCAGTTTGCTTAGGCAATGCATTCTTCTAACAAAGAAAGCCACTAACATGTTTTAGCAGTCTTTTGTCTCCACAATCCATTCATCAAACAAACGGTGGTTTCCAACATGTTTGAGGGATGCTCTAAGCCAAGGGCTTAGGACACATTCTTAAGTGCGGTGCTGATACACCAGGGTCTTCTCTGATTGCTTTGGGAACTGAGGCCATTAGACAAGCCAAGAGGATTGAGAAACAGCAGGACTAATTTCAGGGCAGAAGAGGAACAGGGGGGAAGAAACTGCAACCGCTAACAAGAAAGCGATCATGTTTGTGGATAGTGACAGGAAGACCGCTGGTTAGATAAACAACAGCATTGCTAGGGGAGAAGAAATGGCACCGCTCTAAAATACTGCTTTCAGAGGACATCGGGTGGTAATTAAAAACAGAAAGTGACGGGTATGTCACTTATGCTTTTAGTTAGGAGCTTCTGCTCTCTTTCTTCCACGTCTTCTCTAGGAGACTGGGGGAAATGTACACGGTTCGGGAGCTCAAAGTGCGTATGGTAAAAAAAAAAGAGAATTTTAATAAAAACTCAACAGTAGAATAATAAAGGAACCAATAAAATAATAAAGCAACGGATAAAACAGGCACATGCAAAATATTGGTAAAAAGTAACGGTAGACATTTGGACAGTCTTAATCCCAAATTGGGACTAAAAGCAACAATAAAAATTCCGTTTTTAAACGACTCTTAAAATTCACAATAATGGTGCCAGTATGCTTGAGTAGGGTATTCCTTAATTTTGGTGCATAAAAAGAAAAGGATCCCTCTCCACATCCCCTGTAATGTACCTTGGGGATATACAAATGGCCAGCATCTGCAGATCTGAGGGAACATTAGGGCTGGTATTTACTAAAATATTGGTTATAACCTCCGTTTTATCTTGGTTTAGGAGACCATTTGCGACAGTTTTACTGTGGTCACACATCTTTCTCAGGCATTGCTTGAGCATTCATCCTCAGGTGATGCAGAGCTGTGCAATTGTGTATCATCAGCATAACTATGAAAATGAATACCATGCTTTCTGATGACTCAGCCAAGAGGGAGCAGGTACAATGAGATGAGCAAAGGGCCCAAAACAGCCTTGTGGCACCCCCCCACAAGTAATGTCTGATTTTTTTGAAGTAGACTCTCCTAAAGCAACAAAAATGTTCCACCTGTCAGACAGAAGTCAAACCACTGAGAGTACCTGGGAGTTCAATCCATATTTCAAGCTCATGTATAAGAATTATTTCGATCCACAGTATCCGCAGGTCTCAGGTCACTAACTACCTTAACTAAAACAGTATCAGTACTGTGGTTCGCATGGAAACATAACTGACATTTTTCACATGACTGAAATGAACATGTGGTTCATGATAAGATATTTGTGAATTTGCCTAGAATTCTGGAATTCCTCCAAAACTGAGCATCCGTGCGAGAAGGGCACTTGTGGAGTGGCCACCAAGAGGCCTATGGCAACTCTGATTGAGTTACATGGCAGTCTTCCATGGCAGAGATGGGAGAAACTGTCCATGGGACAGCAATAGCCTGGGTGCTTCACAACTCTGTGCTTTATGGGAGGGTGGCAAAAAGAAAACCATTGTTGAAGAAAACATTAAATCTCGCCTAGAGTTTATTACATATGGTGTTCAGCAGTTCGCCAGAAGGCATGTGGCAGACTCTCAAACCAAGTGGAGGGAGATTCTACAGTCTGATGAGACCAAGATTGAACTTTTTTGCCTCAATGTTAGGCACTATGTTTGGCACAAGCCTAACACTGTGCATCATCCCAAGAACACTATCCCTACCATAAAACATGGTGGTCAGGGTCTAATGCTATGGGGATGCTTGTCTCCTGCAGGGACTGGAAAATTGTCAAAATAGAGGGCAAAATGGATGGACCAAGATATAGACAAATCTTGGAGGAAAACCTGCTGCAGTCTGCAAGAGACCTGGGATTTATAGAAGATTTATATTCCAGCAGGACAATGACCCAAAGCATACAGCAAAAGCCACATTGAAGTGGTTTATAAACAGTGGCCCAGTCAAATCCCAGACCTCAGTCCCATTGAGAATCTGTGGAAAGATTTGAAAATTGCTATTACATTTACATTTACATTTTAAGCATTTAGCAGAAGCTCTTATCCAGAGCAACTTACAAGATGTGCATTAATACAAGGTAAGAACAATCATAGTTAGCGCACAAGATCAGTGCAGTAATACAGCAATAGACATCATTGCAGGTGTCTGCGTATCATACCTGTAACACTGGGAATGAAAAGGTTAGTGGGTGTTTTTGTTTTTTTTATAGTGTAGAACAAGTAAACAGTGGTGACGACAGATTGACTAGATGGACAGTGTTCAGTGGTAGTGGTAGTGGAGTCTATTCACCACCGGTCCCCATCCAACCTGATGGAGCTTGAGCAATTTTGTAAAGAAGAATGGGCCAGATGTGCAAAGCTGGTAGAGACGTGGGAAATGGCAAAGAGGGTGAATACTATGACTAAATCTAGTATTGGTCATCTTATCCTGAAAGTATGTTGCAATCTCTTCACGTCTGGACGAGGAGAGTAAAGCTCACTAGGAGTCAGCAGCCAGAGCTGGGTTTAATCAGACGGCCAATTGTTGAAAACAGAATTATGGGATTATCTTTCTTAACAATGATCACTTTAGAGAAAAGAGGTTGCCTTGCGTCCGTTAGAGCCTTATTGCAGCCAGTACATTGTTGTTTAAGAATGTCACAATGAACGTTTCGTTTAGTTTTTTCCCATTTATGTTAGTCTCTACGGCAGTTTCCTTTCGGCTGATTCATTTCTCCATTTTTCCACCGAGGCCTCCCGTTTGAAGGAGATTGTTTTCATTTTTGCTGGGGCGACAATATCTTAATGAAGTTGTCTTAAGTTTGTCATTGAATCTACTCACTAAATGGTCGTACGAGAGAGACTGATCTAGCACGGGTGGATTATGTACACAGTTGGCCATTTATTACCGCCAGCTTCAGAATTGAGATTTTCGATAGTGCGTTCTAGGTTTCTCTGTTCCGTAGACAACCTGATGTTATTACAGAAATGGTGAGACACAGAGGAAACAGCGCTCAAGCCTCTCACAGTAAGCCTCAGACATACCTTCAGCCTCATACACGATGCCATATAATATTGCATAAATGTTGTCACTTTGAAGTTGAAGGAATGCTGTACTTTCAATAATTCCCAATGTATTTGAGTAGATTATAGTTTATATCAGATTATTATATAGTGTTTCTCTTAATTGGGATTTCAACAGTGCGTATATTGTTACATGCATGCGCACACACACACACACAGGCACACATGCATACACACAGACGCACAAACACACATATACACACACACACACACACACACACACACACATAACCACAGTAATGTTCAGTTCTATACAGGCACATAGTTGTTGGGGGGGGTTACATTCCTCTCCTCAATCATGCCCAATTCTTCCCCTGCAAGAGAAAGTATTACAGTGACGGTTGCATTCTTGGGTTACCATTGTGAAGGCTGTGGAAACAGATAGCATAAGTGCTCAGTGGTGTGTGGAAACATGAACAGGGGACGGGGGCGGCGGTCGTCCTGACAGTGTGGGGGGAAGCAGGAGCCGCAGCAGGGCTGCGCACGTTTCCTCATTTCACTGAGGAGTCAAAGACAAAAACGAGATGGAGTGTTTCAGAAGTGACAAACGTACACACTTTTCAATGCAATGAGGTGATGTGTGTGTGTATGCGTGCCTGTGTATGTGTGTGCGTATGTGTGCCTGTGTGTATGTGTGTGTGTTTATGTGCGTGTATGCATGTGTGTGTGTATACATGTGTGCATGTGTGTGTGTGTGTGTGTGTGTGTGTGTGTGTGTGTGTGTGTGTGTGTGTGTGTTTGTATGTGTGTCTGTGTGTATGTGTGTGTGTTTGTATGCGTGTGTGTGTATATGTGTGCCTGTGTGTATGTGTATGTGTGTGTGTTTGTGTGCATGTGAGTCACTCATAAACACACTCACCCACCACTACATCAGTTACCTGTAAACACACTCACTCATCGTGACATCAGTCACTCATAAACACACTCACTCATCATGACATCAGTCACTCATAAACACACTCACTCATCACTACATCAGAGTCACCCATAAACACACTCACTCATCATGACATCAGAGTCACCTGTAAACACACACACTCATCACTACATCAGTCACCCATAAACACACTCACTCATCACTACATCAGAGTTACCTGTAAACACACACACTCATCACTACATCAGTCACCTGTAAAACACTCACTCATCACTACATCAGGGTTACCCGTAAACACATTGGCAGTGACCACTGCACCCTTTGGAGCAATGCTTCCCGGACCCAACCCAAGGCGACTGCCAGCTTTCATTCCAACTCCGTTCCGTAAATTAGGTTTGATTGAGCTTCCAACTGATGTACAGAGTTGAGTCTAACCAAGTTGTTCAGTTCATTCTCATGGGGCCTAGAATATGTAAACAAACAGTTAAACCTGATCCTTGATGACAGCTTCCTTAAATTTGGACAGCGCATTAACAAAAATGGCATGAGTTTTGGCCTTTATTACACAAATGCACACACCTCCAAAAACATGTTTACAGAGACTCTTTACCGCAGGGGTCCCCAACCCTGGTCCTGGAAGGCCACAGGGTGTGCTGGTTTTTGTTGTTGTTCAGGACTTCACCAAATAATTCAAGCAGTTGATTACACAGTTAACTCACCTCACTTTGTTTATTGGATCTGCCTTGGTTGCTGGTTTTAAGTTAAAGACAAAAAAACAAGCAGACACTGTGGCTCTGATGTACCAGGGTTGGGGGCACTGTGGCCCTCCAGGACCAGGGTTAGGGACCCCCTACTATAGGAGATCACTGTCTAGAAATGTTAAATCCAGATCAGCGTTCAATTCGGTGCACTTCAAACTTACTGAGCTTAATCTGGGGAAAAAGCAAGACACAAAGTGGTCAGTCCTATCGTTGGGCATATACAAAGTGGCATATATATACGTTTCTTTCCAGGTACGCCTTTGGAAAGAAACTTTGGTACAAGCAGAAAAACATGGAGGGAAACCCACGGGCCAAGGCCTACTGAAGCTCAGGACACTGGAGCTGTGGTGTGGCCTATTGTACAGTGCCATCATGCCACCCTGATGCCAGGGCTACACCACAAATATGCCAGGGTGGAAGCGCATTGCACATATATTTCTCTTGTGGCTGTGTTTCATTCACATTCAAAATGAAATGTCTTAGCTGTAACCTAAGTGCATTTAAGGCCAGGCACTCACTCTGTGTGGGAACAAGCTTTAAAAAAAGTTGCGCTCTGCCTCTACCTGCCCTGTGTGGGAGGTTACACTACCTGGAGATCGTTCAAAACATGAGGGATCATTTTCAGCAGGTGTCTGGTGTCCTCGTATGCGTCAGCTGGGCAAGAACTAATTGCGTCGCCTTTTTTGTCCAGTATGCTTTAATACAAACATTTATTATATACAGGACCAGCTATTATAGTGGCCTTGTTCTGTAAGATCTCATCTCTCATCTTCACTGGATCTGCACAGTAAAGGCTGAGAGGAAAGGCCTCAGACAAAATCAGGACATTGAAGCTGGAAGGTATGATGGAGTTCCTCCCTCCTGATCAAACAAATAGTTTTCCAGTTTGTGTGATGGGGACACTGTGGTAGAAAGGCTCTGGTTTTTGTTTGATAGGGACACTGCATGGTAGGAGGCTTTGTTTTTTGTGTGATGGGGACACTGGTAGAAAGGCTCTGTTTTTTGTGTGATAGGAACACTGTGTGCTACGATGCAGTTTTTTTGTTTTTAGGGTTTTTTCACCAAGGTGTTAATTTCAACGTGTTTAACACAAGTAGCTGAGGAATTAGCTCCTTTTTGCAGACTGAACACCCAGACCACCTTTTCTCAACCCGGCCATTCACTGAGAAACAGCGTATTCCTACTCCACATTGCGTCCCTGGACGACACAGCTTTGCGAGTAAGAGTTCTGCCCTTACCTGCCTATTTAAATAACAAATACTGTAACAACAATAATTGTATCAACTGAAGATGATTATGTGAAACAAGTTAGTCAATCTGACATAACCCCCCCCCCCCACATACACATTTTACACTCTTCATGACCTCCATAATAACCTTCATCACATATTTCACAGGATGGAGGATCCAGCCTGGGCCACTCTCTCTCTCTCAGAATGGTGGTTCCATTCATCCAGTTAAAAACCTGATTTACACACACACACACACACACACACACACACACATTAATGGCTGTCGCCGTCATTCTCAGAGTGATTCCATACATCAAAGCGGTATTCCATATTAACAACTGTGGAAATCTCCATTAATGTTTTTATAAATTCTGCAGATTTTTTATTCTTATTTTCCTGGCAGGAGGCGGGTCTCAGTTCCTTTATTTTGGCAGGTACCTGTACTTTGTAACTCTGTGTAGCAATACAGTATTCGCAGCCTGACCACCTTCATTATTATGTCATTACATAGCATAAAGTGTGACGGCGATACATTTCCTCCCTGTTTTTTTGTCCTTGTTTTCGGCTGAGCCGATCACATCCCTGACTCCAGTGCGCTCAGCAGAGAGGGATCACCCCTGTGCTCAGCTCCAGGGGTAACAGCGTGGACTGAGCTGATCACATCCCTGACTCCAGCACGCTCAGCAGAGAGGGATCGCCCCTGTGCTCAGCTCCAGGGGTAACAGCGTGGACTGAGCTGATCACATCCCTGACTCCAGCGTGCTCAGCAGAGAGGGATCACATCCCTGCTCAGCTCCAGCAGCTGCTCAGCGTGCAGCAGAGAGGATCGCCCTGTGAGCTCACAGCCTGAGCTGTGCTCAGCTCCAGGGGTGCTCAGCTCCAGGGTAACAGCGTGGACTGAGCTGATCACATCCCTGACTCCAGCATGCTCAGCAGAGAGGGATCGCCCCTGTGCTCAGGTCCTGGGGTAACAGCGTGGACTGAGCTGATCACATCCCTGACTCCAGCATGCTCAGCAGAGAGGGATCACCCCTGTGCTCAGCTCCAGGGGGTAACAGCGTGGACTGAGCTGATCACATCCCTGACTCCAGCATGCTCAGCAGAGAGGGATCACCCCTGTGCTCAGCTCCAAGGGGTAACGGCGTGGACTGGAGAGTCTTCTGGTCTCCACCGGATCCGTTTCGCAGGCCTCAGGCTCCAGGCCTTCGATCGTTAGAGCCTGGGTTTGGGTGAGGACGCCCCCCTAGATCCCCCCTCGAGGGGCCTGCTCCACGGCCTCTCCATGGCACTCTGGAGCAGAGTGTCTTCCAGTGAGCAAATCGAAATGAAAAGGGCCCTCACAGTGCCGGACGTCAACGTCAAGACACGCCGAGGGCGCCCGGCTCAGCGGGGCCTGTAGTTACACACGCTCTCTCTTTTTTCTCTTCTTCTCTTTCTTTCTGTTTGTGAAACGGAGCCAAGTGTTCTCTTGAGGAATCCTGAGCAAGGCGCACGACCAGCAGACACGGTTGGCGCTCGCGTCTCTAAAATAACCCCCTAATTACAGAGCTGCGTTCTGGACAAAGCTCCGTGCTGAGGGAACCGTGAGGACTGTAATGTTTCAGCCGGTTTGGAAAAGCAGCAGTTTGTGGTTGTACCATTTGGTGTGCGATTTCCAATGTTCCACGGGCAGACGTGCACATCTGACCGGAGTGCAGAGGACTACGGAGAGAAAGAGAAAGGTCTCCCTCCCTTTTCCTCTGACATTGAAAGATTCTGTGCTGGGGGGGCCTCGGGTGGCGTAATGGTCAAAGCATTCGCCCAGAATACGAGTTTCCCACTGCAGCCGTGGTTCAAAACCCGGCTGACCAGGACCAGCGATCAAGGGCGGTGTTTGGCTGTCCGCCCCAGGGGGATGGGGGAGGGAGAGCCGGCATGAGCTCGCCGAGAAGCAGGAAGAGCGTCTCCCGGTAAAGTATGCGGGCGAGTTCCATCTTGGAGGAGGCGGATCATTGCCAGCCTCGGGGTATTAGCTTGGCCCGTAGGGACGGATGGCGGGCTCGTGGGGGAGGGCGAATCAAAAAAGGTTGAGGGTACAATTGGCCACCAAATTGGAAGAAAGACAGGGGAAAAAATCTGAAACAAATTTAAAAAATAATTCTGTGCTGTAAATCCAAAGACGTTTAGCATATCCTCAGACAACCATGCGCAGAATGACTAGTAGTGAAGATCTATGTAAGATCTATGTCCAGTGTTGTTGTGCACAAATATTATTATTATTATTAGCAAAGAGTTTCCATTTGGAATAATATCCACAAAATGTTCATAGTCCAGCAAAAAAAAAAAATGGTACCACACTTCGGTGCACATGATTTTGGCATTTCCTCCTCTCTTGCCCATGATGTCACATGACTTTGACACCACTCCTGTAAGGATACTGCAGTTACTGCCTCATCCTGTAGAGGGCCCTGACGAGCCAGACCTAAGTCTAGCAGGCACAGGGTTGCAAGGTGGGACACCAGTCCATTGCAGAGCGTGCACACGCACATGAACACATACACAGACACAGGCGAACATGCACACACACACACACACACACACACACACACACACACAGAAAGAACAGACAGCATGTCCTCAGATTGCGAAGAGGAAACCAGAGAGCTCAGAGGAAACCCACATGGAAACAAGGAGGACATGCTAACTCCTCAAAGACTGAGCCAGACTTGAGTGCCGGGCCCCGGAGCTGTGGGGCGACAGGGCTACCCACGTTGCAAGAAGTGCCCTCCAAGTGAAGAACTGGCGCCGCTATGTCACGTGGTTTGAGTGTCATATTGAATTTCGAGGGATATCTTCTTCTTTTCCTTTAAAAAAATAAAATAAAGACAAATCTCACTTGCTCATTAATGTTGATTTGAGGGAATCTGAGACCTGACATGTTCTTGTGGTTACCTGGACCGATTTCATTACTTACATCATCTGAATTTTGTAACCAAAACACAAAAAGGCACGCTCTCCCCTGGTTGGTTACCTCACTGTTTGCCATCACAGTGGCATTTCTCGACCCACGCCCACCTCCGTTGAGGGGGCATTCCCGGGTCCTTCCTGTGGATATGAGAGCTGGCTCCGGAGTGTTCCACGGCACCATGCCCTGACGCTGCCAACAACCAACGGCCAGCTTCAGCAAAACTGGCAATGCTGCGCAAGGCTCCAGAATATTCCAGAGAGGCACTTTTTGAAAAAATATTGATTGAATACCCCAAATACTGGCCCCGGTTTTGTAACATTATCCTCACCATAATGCATATTGTGAAATCCAAGGACTCCAATCGCATTCATAATGCAATCCATTATTTGTTTTTGTAAGAATTTTAATAATATTTGGATTAAATAAAACTGATTTGAGTCAAGTTACAATAACACAGATAAATGGCGCTTATGTCAATTTTTTTTTTTAACGTTTTTGAGGAGAAGGCCGCTGCCCAAGTAAACCGTGCGAGCACTGTGGAATTGCTGTTGGAATGAGATGGTGTAACAGGAAGACTGTTTGGGGAATAGAGAAACGGAACAAGGCCTTGTTTCCAGACTTGTTATCTCCTGCAGTATGTTGCCGCAGTGGACTCTGACAGGCCCAGAACCGGACATCGGCTGTACAAGCAGCGAAAACACACAGCCGTGATCACCTGCGACATGTTTTCTGGAACCTCTTTACCTCAAAGCTCTTTCTTTCCCTCTCTGTTTTTTTCTCTATCTCTTTCCCTCTTTTTCATTCTTTCTTTCTCCTTCTCTCTCTCTCAGTATATATCTGTCTTTTGCCCCTCTCTCTTTTCTCTCACTCTCTCTCTCTTTCTCCCCCTGTTCATTCTTTTTCTGTATGGCCAGTGGGGTCATGTGGGGGTCAGTGAGTATGGTCCTCTCAGGTTTTGTGGGGTGGGGGTGGGAGACAGACAGTCATGTGAGGGTCAGGGGATGGATCCTGGCAGACAGGCGCTCCATGCTCCAGTGCTGCCAGTCTGACCTGAGACCTCCTCTAGTGTTTCCCAGCCTGGTACTTTGGCCTGGTGCCAACTCCACACTGCCAACCTTCCAACCAGGTCCCTGCCCGTGTGTGCGTGTGTGTGTTTGTGCGTGCGTGTGTGTGTGTGTGTGTGTGTGTGTGTGTGTGTGTGTGTGTGTGTATGTGAGTATGTATGTGTTTTTGGGTATGTGGGCGAGTTTGTGTTTGTGCATGTGTGTGTGTGTGTGTGTGTGTGTGTGTGTGTGTGTGTGTGTGTGTGTGTGTGTGTGTGAGTGTATGTGCATTTAAGCGTGTGTGTGTGTGTGTGTGTGTGTGTGTGTGTGTGTGTGTGTGTGTGTGTGTATGTGTGTGTGTGCATAAATGCGAGTAACTTTATGTGAATGCTCGACAGCCCTAAGCTAAAGTTTAAATTATTTCCATGGCAGACATTCAAAATGTATCACAGTCAGCAGATGATATAACTTTACAAAACACCCTCTAAGCCAGGTTAACAAGGACGAAAGAGAGAAAGAAAAATTATGGATGGTTTTAATCATTAAAGAACCTGATCATTCAAGATTTATTTCTGTTTTTGCGCCCAAATTTGCACAAAATGGGAGACGATTGAAGGAAACAGGCTTTAGAGTTCATTAAAGGGAGGAAAACAGAGAAGAAATCCTTTCTTTTGGCAGAGCAGGGATTGCCCTGTCATTTTTTCCATGTTATGGTTTACCCCGCCACCACCCACCCCCCTTCTGCCTCCCTCTCTCTCTCTCTCTCTCTCTGATTTCCACAAAATTAGATTACTTCAAACTCACACACATGCAAAAAGATTTTTTTTTAAGCCAAAGGACAATGCTCTCTGGTGGCTTTCTGGATCCTTTTGACCTTTGCGTGTCTGGTCTCAGTCCACGTTTGTTTGTTCGATCGAGTGTTTGTTTTACCGCACTTTCGCTCTAACGGCCTGTTTGTTTGCCACGTGTTTGTTCGGCGAATACCAAGGCCCGATGGGGCCACATACACGAGTGATAGCACTGCGTCCACAGGAGACCAGTCTGAATGCCAGAAAGAGCTTTGGCTCAAATCTGGCAATGAAGAGACTTGGTGCTCTATTGGATGCCGCAGTCGCAATGCATGGCAGCCACTCACGTTGTCTATAAATCCTATATTACCCAATCACAAAGTCTCTCTCTGGCCTTTCACCTCTAATAAATAAGGGAAGGCGGAGCCGAAGAAGACAAATAAAACCACAAAAGTAGATTATCAACCTATTTTAATACACCTCTCCCTCATTTTGTGTCTTTGAAGGCTATTTTTGTGTTATTAATTTTGATGGGATTTTTTTTCTTCTTCTTGGGGTTAAGTTACATACGTACAGTATGACACTGAAAATGACATTGAAATGATCACGGAGAGAGAGAGCACAGCATGTACAGAAAGGATTACCAGCCCGCCCACTACCAGCAGGGGGAGTGCTGTACACCTCCCCCAGGGACAGCGCTGTGGTGCAGCTATGTGTTCACTGGGCTCACCCTGTCCTGTGACCTCTGACCTCTCACCTCCTTACCTCTCTCCTACGTGAGGTCATGGGCCCGGATCCAATGGAATGACCTGCACACTTGTGTGTCTTCAGTTTGACTACGCCATCAAGCCTCCATCATGTGTAATTAACAGTATTACAGGGACATAGAAACAGAGAGCCAGGAAATGTTTTATATTTTTTTATGATCCGTATTCATCGATCGATCATATTTATCGTATGTGTATGATTTTTATGCTCTCTACAGAACCCCTCATGCAGGGGCATTTACATAGATCATATTTTAAGTATTTTTTCAACCGCACCAGCTGCGTATTCGCTGAAGCAATGCAGTTTAAGTACCTCGCTCAAGGGTACGACCACAGCATCTAGTCCAGGATTTGAACATGCCCCCATCTGCTTACCAGCCTCGTTTCATAACCGCTATGCCATACTGCTGCAGCGCAGTCTGTGCCAGAAACAAAAAAAAGGAACATTCTCTGACACTTGGATGTCATCCATGGTGGTTTTCTGAAAGAAGCCACTTAAATAAAGCATTACATCAACGTGGGGCCAGCGTTGGCTTCTGTCAGCCGCACAGCTAGCAGGCTAAAAACGGGAGCACAACCCAAGCCCCCACCCTCCCAGAATGAAGATTTAAAGAAAAAGAAAGAAGGGAGAGATGAAAATGTGTTTTTGTTTAAAAAAAGCCAAGCTACAAAACAAAAAACCAAACTCCAAAACAAAAAAGTCAAGCTCCAAAACATTTGGGGGGTGGGGGTAAGTCCATGGAGACAGGCATGGGGACAAACGGGGGTTTTCTGTGTCCATGTGCATTGAACTCAACGTTACCATATATCCCCTTCCCTTCTCAGCCATGGGTACACCTGCATTAGCCAGCTGAACTTTGTTCAAAGCACCATACACAAGGTGGCTCTTTGTTCAACTTTGCGACTCAATAATATCACAGCTATCTCCCCGGACCTGCCTGGCCTTGTGAACGCTGCCCTTGTGTGAATTAGCGTGACCCTTTTAATCAGGCCAATATTTATCAATTCTCTCCTGTCTGCACTTCGTTTCGCTTGCTCTGCGGATTTTCAGGGTTTTTTTGCCTGGTTTGATACTTTGTGGAGAGTCCTGGGGGCCAGGCTGACTTTCTGACAGCTGTCGTCTTTATTGGCGGTTATCTCACTGTGTCAAAGGCCTTCCTCAGGCGAAATCGGACTTTCAGAGGAAAACAAGGCCTGCTTTTTCCTGCTCCAAAGTAAAAGTCAATAGAGAGAAGGCTTTGTCTTTGTTTTCCGTTGGCAAAAGCCTGGAGTGCAATTATGAAACAGCAGAGAAGGCATTAACAGACACTGAATCACAAGGAGTTCACACTTAAAAAAACCAACACACATATTACTGCCTTAAGAAGCTTCTCTCTTTCTCTGTCTCACCACCTTTTTCCCCCTTTGCTTTCCCCCTTTGCTCTCCTTCTCCCTCTCTCTCTCTCTCTCTCTCTCTCTCTCTCTCTCTCTCTCTCTCTCTCTCTCTCTCTCTCTCTCTCTCTCTCTCTCTCTCTCTCTCTCTCTCTCTCTCTCTCTCTCTCTCTCTCTCTCTCTCTCTCTCTCTCTCTCTCTCTCTCTCTCTCTCTCTCTCTCTCTCTCTCTCTCTCTCTGTATGATGCCCTTTATACCTCCCCTCAGTCAGCTTTGAATGTTTTAGAAACTGCTTTTTGTACTCAAGTTACTTTGAGTACTCAAAAGTCCCCAGTGAAGTGTTCGCCCATTCAGGTAACTGGTACTGACTTAGTACATTTGTGTATCAGACTTGCATTTTTAAAGACATTTACTTAGTGCTAATAGTGTTATTGATTACAGTATGTAATGTTCTCACAGGGCCGTGGTGACGTTGTGGTGATGCTGTGCTGATGTTTTGGCATGTGCAGTAACCTGCCATTCTCATCTATGCAATGTTTTTCTGGATGATGTGAAGGTCCGGGTCCTGTGTTCAGCTGTGGTGAGTACTACTCAGCTGTGGTGAACTGGATTGTCCTGTGCTGTGCTGTGGTGAACTGGATTGTCCTGTGCTGTGCTGTGGTGAACTGGATTGTCCTGTGCTGTGCTGTGCTGTGGTGAATTTGACTTCCATGATTATAGAGGTGGAACTTTATATTTAAACAAAACAAACAAATAAATAAATAAATACAACAATTAATTTAATATCATATTAAACAGAGGAATCTGTGTATTACATACAATGTCATCAGCAAATCAATATCAAATAACATTTCGCTTTAGACTCTGTCTTTTCATCATATACAGTGGGTATAAAAAGTATTCACCCCCTTTGGCATTTTTCACATTTTATTTTCTAACTTAATAGATTTAATTGGGATTTCTTATCACTGATCAACACAAAATATTCTATAATTAGCTCCAACAGGTTGGATGGGGACCGTTGGTGAACAGCATTTTTCAATTTTTTCCACAGATTCTTAATGGGATTGAGATCTGGGCTTTGACTGGGCCACTCCAGGACATAGATTTTTTTCACAAATATTTATTGTACCCACTGTATTAATCAGAAATGAATCATGTTTTAAAATTCTGTGTATGCACATTACATTTGTATTGATATTTTCTTTTGAGCATCTTACAATATATGTTAAAAAAATGTACAGTACAATTCTTACTGCTATAGACAGAATATGTTTTGGAATACTCATACTCTTAAAGTAAACTCATGATATGGAACGGAAGGAGGGGTTTACTTTTGAAACCATCCAGACAGAATACTTGATGGATTAAAATATATTTAGAGGCTTATTCTTAAGCCTATCAACATTTACAGTCACAAACAAATAAACATTAAAAAAAGATTAAAAAGCAGACATGACATTTTGTTAGTGATGTCAATCTTCAGTTGAAAAATATGAATAACAGTGTAAATAACTGCACGGTGGAAGCTGCCATCAGTATTTCAAATCGGAACTTCCATAAAATTGAATCTTATGTGCATATGGTAACACGCAGGAATTATATAAATATTTTGTTTCTCTTTTTTTTTTTCTTCTTAATCTTGGTTTACAAGTGCACAGCTATCTTTTTTCATGTATATCCCTATGACAATAAGCTCAAACCTTTTGTAAGTCCAGTTGATTGTTCAAATACTACACCCCCACAACCCACCCACCCCACCCCAATCCACTACTTGGAAAGATTAATCCAAATATGTTATATCAAATTAATATTTAAAAAAGGTCACCCTCCTTGCTTCCAAATCCAGTAGTGAGTGTGTGTGAGGGGGGAAACTAACAAACAGTAAGCTCAACCCCCCCCCCCACCCCCTCCTCTCCTCACCCCCCCCAGCCTTTGTAATGTATATCGCTTCTGGAGCCTTTTAACCTGGCAGCACATTGTTCTCAGTCTGCATGCGGGTTTGGGGTGGCAGGTTGGCTGCATTGTTTATGTAAATGTGCGCGGGGCAGGCTGGGTGTCTGCTGGGATGACGCCGACCCCAAAAAACGCCCTGACCCCAGCAGATGGCCAGGCAGGGGGTCTGTTGAGCCAGAACTAATGACGTGTGCCATGTCACATTGTCTGAGATGGCCTGCCCGAGTCCACTCCCTCTCCAGCAGCTGGATAATCATGCAGTCTTTAAAGCCTACACCACAGGCTGCCTTACACACACACACACACACACACTCACATACTCACTCACACTCACACACTCACTCACACTCACACACACACACACACTCACACACACACTAACTCACACACACTCACTCACTCACACTCTCACACACACACACACACTCACACACTCACTCACACACATACACGCACACACTCACTCGCACACACACACTCACTCACACTCACACTCACTCACACACACACACACACACACACTCATACACACACTCACTCACACACACACACACACACACTCATACACACACTCACTCACACACACACACACACAAACACACTCATACACACACTAACTCACACACATTCACTCACACACTCACACACACTCACACACACACACACACACACACACACACACACACACACACTCATACACACATTAACTCACACACACTCACACACACACACACTCACTCACGCACTCACATTTGTACTCACTCACACACCCAGACTCACATACACATTCACTCACACACTCACTCACAACATTCATACTTACACACTCACACACACACACACACACACACACACATTCCTACTCACACACTCAATCACTCACTCACTCATATGCTCACACTCTTACTCACACACACACTCACTCGCAAACTCACTGAGTCACACACTCACATCCGTGTTCACTTACACACTCACTCATACTTCCACATTCTTCCATCAATCATCCACCTTTGTACTAATTTACCCAGCCAGTCACACTCACTCTTAGTTACTCTCTCGTTCATTCACACACACAATCACTCACTCACTCATTCACACACACTCACTCACTCATTCATTCACACACAATCACTCACTCACTCATTCACACACACTCACTCACTCACTTATTCACACACAATCACTCACTCACTCATTCACACTCACTCGCTCACTCACTCATTCACACACAATCACTCACACACACAATCACTCACTCATTCACACACACTCACTCACTCACTCATTCACACTCACTCGCTGACTCACTCATTCACACACAATCACTCACTCATTCACACACACTCACTCACTCACTCATTCACACACAATCACTCACTCACTCATTCACACTCACTCGCTCACTCACTCATTCACACACAATCACTCACACACACAATCACTCACTCATTCACACACTCACTCACTCACTCATTCACACTCACTCGCTCTCGGCCATGCTTTTGCTCCCTCAGTCTCAATGTTCTCAATCAAACTCTGCCCTCCTTTCATTCCTTTGCCCTTTTCCTTCTTAAGCACCCCACCCATACTGCTACTGACCCCCCGGCCACTCAGTCCAGCTCAGTCCAGCTTTTTTGGGGAGGCATGATTCCACTCAAACCCTTGAGCCTCATCGCGTTCATTAGAACACACACACACACACACACACACACACACACACACACACACACACATTCAATGCTCAACAGCACGTCATGTCTTCCTTCTCTTTTTTCACCCTCATGGGGGTGATTAGATTTGATTTGATTTTATCTAGGCTGGGGCGTGCATTTTCTCAGGACATTTCCGGGGCTGCTGCAGAGCTGCAGTCTGGCTGCCAAAACGATGAGCGGGGGTCAGGGACTGGCCACCCTGCATGGAGTCCAGTCCCATCGTCACCTCTCCTCCCGCTCCAAAGAGAATATTCCTGAAACCGCAGGCCCATTCTAGCTCACTTGGCTGAACCGGACTCTGTTTCTCTACAGAATCTGCTGTAACAACAGCTTAAGCCACATATGTAAATATTATCGGCAAAGGACAGGAACTGGGGGGGGTTTATGTGAATTCCAACGGAAAGGAATCTTTCTTACGGGTTTATTTTACTTGATTTTTTTCTTTTTAATGGTAAAATGTTAGTTGTGGTTTTCACTGTTAGATACACAGCACAGTTCTGAACTATCACAGTGATACATTTTGCCATGCCTGTTCAATTTCCTGTTGCGTTTCTGCATGAATGCATCTGACAGGAGGGTCTCCAATTTCACATCGCAGGAAGTCTCTGACATTTGTGTTACAGTAATTAAGAGGACTTTAATAATATAAAATTATTATTCTTACAATATAAATGTGCTGCATTCGTTTTATGAGGGTTAGAGAAACTGACCGCAGTTTAGAAAAATAGTCATATTTATTAAAGTAAATACTTGAATTAAATGTCAAAGATATTCAATGTTTTATGATGGTCCATAAAATTCCATCGACACTCTGTCATTATGCTGTCAGGGTACAATGACGGATTTGCTGTGGCTGACGCGACACTGCAATGAAGCGTGGGGTAATGTTTAAACAGGTTGGAGTCAGCCGAGGCAAAATACCACACACTTACATTATTCTCAGAACATAACCCCAACATTTGACTTCTTCATTGCAAATGATCTGTTTTGCTTTCCTGTTATTCATTTGACAATCCTTTATGTGTTTGTGTTTGTGTTTGCATTTTGTTTTCTGAAAAGCATTTTAACTTTGTGTAGTTTGTGATGATTACTTCTAAAAATACATTAAATCATATCCATAGAGTATCCATAATCCATAGAGTATACTACTAATAATAATAACTTTATTTGTGGTAGCACATTTCATACATTTGGTAAAAGGTAAAACAATGTTAAAACAACACAAGCAGAACACTACCATTACAAAAAGCACATTTGAAAGCATTAAAACACAGGCTTTAAAATAATACAAATAAGAAATTCAGTAGAATGAAATAACACACAATTTAAGTAAAATACAACAGCAAAGTGGTAACACCAGTGCTTAATTTGTAAAATAAGAGATGACGGGGCTCAACTCACCTCCCCCAACCACACACTTCCCACCCCCCCTCGGAGGAAAAAGGGTAAACGTTTCCTACCTCTGTGTCTGCATTTCTGCATTTATTTACATTTGTAATGTTCACTGGACATAAAGTTGTTTAATACCAGTTTAAAATACGCGTTGTTGTGGCACTTTATATATTTATGAGCCTGGGGCTCTGATTCTGAGTAAGACATTTGTCAGGGCGCAAAATCGGATTCTTGGCATTTGCCGGGACTGTGCCCCGGCTAGCCCCGGCACAAATTAAGCACTGGGTAACACAATTGAAAGGAAAAATGTAAACATTAATTTTTAAAAGGGATTTAAAGGAAGACACCGAATCAACTGTTCTGAATTCTTCAGGAAGACTGTTCCAGCACTGAAGAGCTTTTACAGAAAAAGAGTGATCACCTTCAGCTTTACTGTATTAGAGAGGGGATATGTGTGTGTGTGTGTGTGTGTGTGTGTGTGTGTGTGTGTGTGTGTGTATGTGTGTGTGAGCGCCTGTATGAGTGTGTGTGCTTTGCTTGGATCACATATAGAACTCTACTAGTTAAGGCCTTCTTCAACTTGACAGCAACCAACTGTTCTGTTACAGTACTAGAAATGCCTGGGCAGGCGGTGTTGACGCTGAATCCATTCTGGCTCTGCACGAGGATACTGATATCTACATGAACACCGGCATCACCATGACGCTTCTGCTCGTAACTGAGCATCTGTGTCTACGCCCCTGCAAATGTACAGCCTGTACTGCTTTTTATAAAAATGTCTACTTCATGCAGAAGCTCAAACGGTCCACAAGTCACACCCTGACTGGCTATATCACCCGTTATGCAATTGAGAATGACCATTCCGCAGGTTTAGGCTCCACTTCCACTGAAACTGCTCACCTACTCACTCACATCATATACTAGGGCAGTGATGGGAGAGTAAGGGTACTAGAAACCGAAAATGAGATGGACTAAAAGTTAATCTCGGATTGGGCCAAACATTATGTTTAGCTATAGTAAGCTAATGCTTTTGATTGATTCAAACACATCAATGATTGACAGCTCAATGTAGCGCTGCTCATTACAAGGTTCATTCCACCATCACTAGCATTGTTAGCACTAGCACTACCATTACTATCATTAACACTACCACCACTAGTACTAGCATTACTATTACTAGTGCTACCATCACTAGCACTAGCGCAACTGTCACTAGCACTACATCACATAAGCTAGGGTTAAACCTGAGTCACTGTGGGCCATTAATGACATGCTGGGACAGCTGAATAAAGCCATGATGTTTGGATTTCACACTGAAGCTATGAAGCCTGCCTGCCTGTCTGTCTGTCTGTCTGTCTGTGTGGCGCCCTGTAAATTGTACTTTCTTTCTACTTCTGCATCCTACTACTGAGCCTCACTACCCCTCTGACTCCCTGTCTCAGACAAGTTCCACAAAGCTTCATCTCGGGACGGTTTCCATCAGAGTGTGATCTGGTTTTGTGCTGGCGTTTGCAGTGTGACAGGTCACTGGGGTTTTGCAGAGGGGAGAGTGTCTTCAGTCTTTATCTGCCCAGACATCTTTGGATTGATCAATAATGACTGTCTGTCTGTCTGTTGTGGCTACCTGATGGGCTAGTTTCAATTCCCCCTCCCACACAAAGTGAAACTACATTCAAATGCACAACGACGCCCGCAAACACTGAGATACATCCTTTCTGGAATTTTTTTTTTTTTTTTTACATTTCTAAGGTATGATGTCATTATTAATGACATCATAGGTTGGAAATGTGAAAGAGGAAAGTTTTTTTGCACTGTGATCTGAAAAAGAAAGCCAAACTATTAGAGACAGTTAAAATTAAATAACAGTAGATATGTAGTTACATTCAAAAGTACAGCTTTGGCACCCTTCATTATTGCAGCCCCCTTAGTTATAAATGTATTTTAAATAAATCTTTTTGTTCTGTTTTGCCCATGTCACATCCTCAGCGAAAGCATATTACCCTTACTAATAAAGGTCTGTCTCTCCTCTCCTTCTCAATTGCATTCAGTTGTATTTACAGCCAAAAACATATGCTTATTTTGAGGCTACTAGGTGGTCCCACAAAACAAAAAACTATATTTTGTTTGATGCTAAACTGTTTTTTATCAGTTGTTAACAAAAATACTTTAGCATCAAACAAGCAATTGATCTTTTGAGGGGTAATTATCTACTAGCCACTTCGATGATTGATCCAATGGTATTTACGCACCATTTAAAAATTTTCTAACCCACAAGCCTGGTGAGCACAATAGCCAAATCTTTGTATTTCGATATTTCCTCAAACTCTTTCTCGTGCTTAACCTGTTCTTATTGTGTCCTGCTACATTCCAAAAACTCTTTATTTTCTGTGACTACTTGGAATACAGATTTATAGGCAGGAAGTTTATTTGAAATGAGGTCAGTGGAATACAAAACAAATTGCGTGCTCATTGCTTCTCCCCCCATGCATACCATAACACAACCTTAGGGGATGGGTTTGAGTTATTTATCTTGAATTATTGTAGCAGCTACACTATCGTGGATTCTAGCACAAGCTCAGATGTGCACTGGAGAATCAGTATACCAACAGTAATGTAACATAATATTTATCCTGTCTCGGTATAAGACACCATCGTGTTTTGTCAAAACTGTCAGATGGGGAAGTAATTCACACATCATAGAGTACTGTGCTTTGATTTATTGAAAATGCTCAGTGTTATGCTATTCATTTTTGCCTTTCTTCGTTGGCTCAGATTGCTGCAGGAATTCCACACAACTTTATGAGAAATACATCTACAGAAACATTGCTATTGTATTGACCACAACTCAGCACATCCAGATCCAAGAGGTTATACACAAACCACATCCTCATTACAGAAAAAATATATATTTCTGTGGTTAAAAAAGTGCTGATGATTAAAACTATATATCTATATCTATATGTGTATATATATATATATATATACACATATATAGAATCAAATAAATCTTGATTCTTAACAGGGATCCAATGAGTCTAACATTTTACTTGAGAGACTGTCTCTAATTGATTCCTTAGGAGGAACAGAAATGTTGCTAGCAGTAAAACAAAACAGGCTGGGGGGGGGGGTCTTGACCACAAATAATGGAACGTTGGTTTTGGGTTCCAGCATTTGTAATCGTTTAGCAGTAGTAACAGTTCACACAAGCCTCTGGAACCTTTCTGTATAAAAGTTGCTGAGGTGAATGTGCAGGGGGAACATTAGTGTCCTGGATGTCATGAGGCCACTTTTAGTAGTTTTACTGCTTTTATTTGGTCAGGTTTTCCATTATTATTTCAAATATCAGCAACATGAATGTGAAAGTGAAGCTTCTCACCTCTCCTTTGTTTTATCTTAACCCGTTGTGGAAAGGTATTCTCCTCCTCCTGGCATAATGGTTTTGAATCCTGTAGTCCTGTGTTTGAGAGGAAAGCTAATGTCTGTAGCAGAAGCTACACTGAATGGCAATCCTGCAGGGTTTTTCATCCCCAAATTTCACCACAAAGGCTGAAGCTAAGTGGCGCTGGACTTGATTAGTGCTCGGATGGGAGACATCTTTGGAAAACCAGCTTGACGCTGGACGTTGAGTTGGCATGACAGACGGGGGGAGGGACCAAGCATAAAGTCAATGTCCCAGTGCAATGATGGGGACACTGTGCCGTGGGAGATGCCACCTTTCAGATGAGATGTTAAACGGGGGTCCTGACTGTGGCATTGCACTTACCGCTAAGAGCTGGGGGTCCCGATGTCCAGGCCAAACCCCAAGCCTGCCTCTCTCATTCTGGCCATCCAAATTCACATCCTTGTGCAAAATGCTGTGCCTCTCCTCAGGTGGGCACTACACAATGGTAGTGTTTGAGGTGAGTCACTGCCCCCTGGCCCCCTCCCCACCCTAAAACGCTTTGAGACACAGGTAGGTGAGAGGTGCTAGGTGAATGAAAGCCACCATTATATTCAGCTCCAGCAGGCCTTTTCCACAGAATTGTCCACAAAATATGCCCTATATGTGTATTTTAAAGTGAGGGTTCTGCCTAAGAGGAGGATTCTAATGTCCTCTCTCTCTCTCTGACTGGATGGCCCCATGCCATAACATTTCGATATGAGCAGAGAAGAAAATGAGCTGTTCCAATTTTTTTTATGGCTGTTCCAACTGTCCCTTTAGTCTCTGTTGTCTGTGGCACAACAGCCACGGCGCCTACCAGGCGGGAGACAAAGCAGATAGGCCTGCTGATCCCTCCCCATTTCCCCCATTGCAACTCAAAGGCAACCCCAGCAATTGATGTGCAGAAACAGAGACGGATTTTCTGCAGAAGTGCTGAACGCAGGCTCACACACGTCTGGTGACAACCGGCACTTAGCCGAGGTGAATATAAATGCACCGCCCCCTAACTGCAAGGGGGGAATGCTACTGGTCCCTTCAGGTCGTGAGAAAGTGAGTACACTTGCATGCTGATTGGGCGGGGGCGTGTTGCCCGCTGCTTCTGATTGCCCCGCTTTTGTGCATACATTATCTCAGTTTGGAGTGTGGTTGCAACCAGGCAGCAGTGGGCCTTTCCACAGCCTCCAGGCTCAGGCCAATCTCAGCCTCTTTCATTATGAAGCGGCAGCTGTTCTCACTCCGATTGCCTTATTTGTGACTCATCCAACAAATCCATGAAAATATATTAGATCGTATATTACAGATGTTTCAATATTTACATAATCGCCCCTTGTATTATCTGTGTAGTTAAGCCCTTATCAACTGCCACACTCCCTTGCCTGTCAGCCTTGGGTTCATATATCACTTGCGCATAAAAGTGAGAACATTTGGGCCCTGGTGTTCTGAACCCCTCGTGAAGCACTCAGGTCAAATCTGTGCAATCTAAAATTGAATCAATATATGTACGTAGTAATAAAGCTCTTCAATATATTATATATAAATGCATATATCATAGTTTGGCTAATATTCATTATATTAAATATTAATTTGCTAAGCTGATACTTTTATCTTAGATGACTCACATAGCCTACATTTTACTAATCCATATGTACAGCTGGATATTTACAGATTCAATTCAGACTAGGAATGTTGGTCAAGGTTACAGGGGCACAGTGTATTCATATACAAACTGTACTGTATATTTGAGAACATATTGAAAAGACAGTGCTGTTCTAAAGTCTGAGAACAGACACCTGCACTTCTAAAGCCTGCAGCTGACTATGACGTTTGAAATGACTATGTATGCAATCTCATCCTAAGCAATGGGTTTTTCTTTAAAGGTTGTAACTTTTGGCAACACTTGGAGCAACAAATGAATTTATGATATGAAGTTACCGTATTAACAGATTACTTTGTGGATAGAATCAAAACTTTTATAATTTTAACTTATAATCATGCAATTATATAGCTTGCACAATGACATGAAATATATTCATAGTACATAACATAGTATGTACATTTTACATATATAATTCTGGATACTATAGCTGTTGACTCTTAAAGATCATGTAATTAGTTATTAATAAAATTATCATTTCCATGCTTTCATGTTTTCGCTTCACATTTTCAGAGGCTTGTACTGTACCAAAAAAAACTAATTATGGTGGCCTGCTGCAGCCCTCAGCAATCATCTGTAAAATAGAAAGAAATATTTTTAAAAAAACGCTGGATGAGAAGACAACATTTTTTCCATCTTCATAAATTACAATTACTTTTGCTTACTAGCATTCTTTTCTTTGGAAAGATCTGAGTCATTTCTTGCTTCATTTCACCGCCTTCAAAGAGGCCTGGTCTCCCTGGATGATGGGAATGCGATTAACTTTTTTTGGGAAACGGCACATCGGGTGACGGTAACCAATGACCAACATCTCCTGGCCTGTGAGACCACTGTGGAACAACAGGAACCTCTCTGGTAATGAACAGCACGGACACCTGTACACGTCACATGGAATTAATAGCGAGGGCGCTAGTGGCTTGTTCGGGATTGCTTGAATTGGCAGATTAATTCCTCTTTTTATTGAACTCTACAGATGGTTCTTTTCCATGAAAAATAATCATTTTACAACTGAAGAAAAAACAAATGACGCTGCTGCACATTTCATTCACAGAGCCGAGAACCATTTTGAAAATAGGGGTGTTTGAGCAAACCCCTTGTTATGCTTTTTATGGCCGTAGTCTTTTTTTTTGTTTGGCTTGTTTTATTCGATTGGAGGTATGATAACCTCAACATGTGATGGGGATGACATGAGAAGTATGGGAGGGGGAATCGTAAAAAGGAAACTTTAAATCATGTCTGTGAGTAATCATGAAAATGTTTCCGAGTTTTACAACACAGAAAGGTCAAAGGTCAACGCCAGTTGTTAAACTTCCAATGCCCCATTTCAAAACGTAATATGCCTACATGTGTTAATAGCAATAACTTAGATTTGACTTTTCTTTTCTAGTTTCTTCTTTGCATAAATATGTGAACTTGTAATCAGTCTTTTATTGTTTTCAGCTGGGAAATTTTAAGCTTTTTAAAAAATAAAATACTATGAGTAAGTAAACGTTTCTCTCTTTCTCCCGAGCGGGGGGAGACCTTGTTTCTGTGCTCTCAATCCGCAGGCTCTCAGCCAATCACGTGCTGATGCCTTTTTTTCTGTCTGTGGAAGATTTGTGAAACGCTAATAAAAATGAGTTATGCAGCTGAAGGATATGAAACGTGTAGATTTATATGACACATTGGATGAGATTGGCCTCTCTCTCTCTCTCTCTCTCTCTCTCTCTCTCTCTCTCTCTCTCTCTCTCTCTCTCTCTTCTCTTCTCTCTCTCTTTCTCTCTCTCTCTCTCTCTCTCCCTTGCTCTCTCTCTCTCTTTCTCTCTCTCTCTCTTCTCTCTCTCTCTCTCTCTCTCTCCCTTCCCCCCCTCTGTATTATCTCTGTCTCCAGGGACACAAACAAATCTTAAGATTGGGCAAATTTACTCTGCTCTTGCTCGTAACTGCACACAACATGTGTCCCTTGGGTCCAGTTCTACTCTGTGGAAAAAATAAGGTTGTGGGTTTTGAGGTACATCTTTAACACTTTGTTGTACGTCGCTCTGGATAAGAGCGTCTGCCAAATGCCTGTAATGTAATGTAATGTGGTTGTCCCCACATCACACACACACACACACACACATTACTGCCACCCACTCCTGATTAACATAAGCAAAGGAAGTGAGAGAGGCAGCTGTGATGTAAAACCACTGGATACAGTCTTTGAGGTTGAGCAAGGTATGAGGACCCCTAATGGGAGAAGGAACAGAAGCACAAAGACATTAAAATGCCTACTCTGAATGGAAGTGTGAACAAATCCACATCGCTCTTTATTTCAAAATAAGCAATATGTCACACAGATTTGTCTATTTTAAGGACTATTTTCCTGTCCATCCTCACCTACATTGCATATAATTCAGCACTGGTCTACTGCAGACAGTCTCACCTTTAAAAATCAATCACATGTTATAAATTAAGCTATTATTAGTATTGTCATTATTATTATTTGACCTGTGACACATCTCTAAAGCCTTGTTTACACTGGCCCACTATAGTTGCATGCATGGCACTCCAATGTGAGCCAATATGGCATGCTGCATTTCAACTGATGGAGTCTCATGCACACTGCTCAAGTGTTCTTGACCCCGGAACCATCTTTGGAGTTTAATTGTTATGGTGCTGCCTAACACCTGTCTGTATCGGGTTTATCTGTAAATATCTTAGCAAGATCACTCATTATATCTGTCTGACTTAGAAATGTGTCTGGCTAAGAAGTGTTTTTGTTCATCCTGCTTTGGACAGAGCACAATAAATAAAAGACTGTGGGAAATTATACTTACTATATATAATAATAATAATAATAATCATCATAATAATAATAATAATAATATACATTTCATTTATCAACCACCCTTTCAGGAAAACAAAAAGGTCCCTTTACAGGGAAATCAGGACAAGACACACAGTACAGAGGATAAACAATAAAATAATAAAATAGCAGAGAATTAGGTTATAAAATACATTCATAAGGGACAGGGGAAAAAGATAAGATATACTGTATGTAATAATAATGATACTACTACTACTACTGCTAATAATAATATTAATAATGACAATAAAAAATAAAAATGAATGAAAGTGTGTAAGTGCATGTATAGTTATTTGTATGCTTGTCTGAATAAGTGGGTATTGAGCTGCTTTTTGAATGAAGCGAGCGAGTCCGAAGTGCAAATGTGAGGAGGAAGGGTGTTCCAGAGTTTAGGTGCAGCACAGCTAAAAACCCTATCACCAAGTGAGGAGAGGTGTGAAAAAGGGATGAAGCCGGCAGGCAGGGGATTTTGAATAAGGTTCAGAATTAACTGAGAGCCAGTGATGTGGTCATATCATTTTTTGTGTGTCAGTATTCTAGCAGTGGAGTTTTGAATTAGTTGACAGGATACCTGTGAGTAGTGAGTTGCAGTAATCCACCCAGAATGTAACAAATGCATGGAATAAAGGTTCTGTGTTGGAGTAGGTGGGAGAGGGCCTGAGTTTGAAAATGCTACAGAGGTGGAAGAAGGACGTTTTAGTTATGTTCTTTATGTATGGTTCAAATTCAAGTGTAGACAGGGACAGGGAAATTGTCAATGGAGATATTGAGATGAGGGGTTTCAGACAGAGTAGATTTGGAGCCGACAAGCATGATTTCAGTCTTGCTGCTGTTTTGTTTTAGGACGTTGTGGGTTATCCAGGTTTTGGTGTCATGCAGGCAGTTAGTGAGAGAAAGGGGAGGAAGAGGGGAGGAGAGTTTGGGGCTGATATAAAGTTGTGTGTCATCAGCATAACAGCAAAAGCTGATGCTGTGACGTTGGAGGTAAGTGATGAAGAGTAAAGGACCCAACACAAAGCCTTGTGGGACACCCCTAGTGACAGGAGCAGAAACAAATTTGACATTCTTGAGGGAGATGTAGCATTGTCTGTCAGGTAGAAAACAGGTAGGACTTGAATCAGTTCAGTGTGAGACCAGTGGCACCAAGGCTAGCTAATCTTTGTAGGAGGATATGCTGGGAGATTTTGTCCAAGGCAGCACTCAGGTCAAATAAAATGAAGATGTTTATCAAGACAGAGTCGACTGCATGGAGGAGATCATTAGTGATATATTACAATCTAGTACAAACTAAAGATATGTGAAGAAGGCCATTCTATCAAGCAAGGAGTAAGCACTAGCAAACTATTTATTCTGGCTGTGGTGTATAGCACAGGATAAACATTCCTACATCCACTTAACTTGCCTGGGCTCTGGGCCAACATGCTATTGGATCTGGGGCTGGTCTGCTTGTTGTCCGCCCAGGTGCGTTCACTGTGCCAGCGCCTCCAGCTCACCTCAGGTACGAATGACCAAGAACTAAAGCAGGTCACTGGAAACATGGTTGACAGTCCAAAACGTCCTGCTATGGGGAATGGGCCAGGGTATCACCCTCAATATGGTCCCCCTCTGCATATAATCATGCATGATACATGCATATCTTGTAACAATAAGGTTGCAGTTCCAATCCCCCAGGTGGGGCACTGTCATTGTACCCTCAAACAAGGTACAATACTTAACCTGAATTGCTTCAGTTAATATCCAGCTGTATAAATGGATTCTATGTAAATACGTGTAAACTGTGTAAGTCGCTCTGGATAACAGAGTCTGTTAAATGCCTGTAATGTAATGTAATGATCTTCCTATTGTCCATTACGATTGAGTTGTTTCACAGACACCTGTAGCCATGGTGATTTAGCTTAAATCTTACATATTGTCAATATGTAGGTCTGGCTATGTGGCAATCTATATTTTCATGACATAAATCTGCTGCTGTGCCCATATTTTTCTCAAGGTTACAGCAGCAGTGCCCCACCTCCACCCTTCCTAACTACAACCAAGTGGCCGCTGCTGTGTGATTGTCCCATTGCTGCATATCTGAGCTTTAATCCTGTCTGGTGGACTGTATTGTATGTTTTTTTCCAGTGTTGTATTGTAAGACACTCATTTGTAATTTGGCACCATGATGTGGGGTTTCCCCACTACAGATCACTCTTGTTTTTTCTCTCCCTTTGGATAATTACAATGCCCTTGCTACACCATTGTTTTCACACAAGGACATATTCTGCCACAACTCCTTCCTGCCATGTCCTGGCTCAAATGCGATCTGAAGATGTGTCGTTCCACGCAACTTCTAATCTACTGTCTACTATCAAAGCTATCCGATTGTTATTGGTTTTCAATCATGTTTTTATTCAGGATTTTGGAGCTTATAAAAATTCTACTAGGACCCTGCACGTTAAGACTTATGTGAAAAAAATACAAATTAATTAAATAGCTCCAACAACAAGATATGGGGCTAAAGATAAAGAAAATATGCACATTAAACCTTAATGTAGAAATACAATTATTTACAATGTATGCGTTCCAAAACATTCTTATGTTGCTTTATTGTCACCAATAAGTAGTGCCATTTCATAAATATTAATAGATTGTGAATATCACGTTTAATCATGTACGGACATTCGTTGAAAAAAACTATTGAAACCTTCCGTAAATACGCTCATATACTCAGTGAACTATCTGTGTGAGTCTGGGAAAAAGCAAGCTTTTTCGCTGCGTTGTGTTAAATTTCGAAGCACACTACGCCCCAACAAGCGCTGTAATTTATAACCGGGTAAACACGTGGGAATACAATTACAGCACCATAAAATAAGCGACAACTACGGTGTGTGAACACTTCTCGCGATGGGACGAGCCCTTCTCCATTCTTGTCTATTGTGAGAGTTTTCCTGTTCTCGCGTGGTTTCCGAAGTTTCCCACGCCTGTTGTTGTGGCGTCTGCCCTTTTCTCTCACTCTCCCTGCCCGCCGCTCCCCCCCTCCTTCCTCTGTCTTCCTCACCCGCCCCTTTCTCTCTTTCTCCCTCGCTCCTTCATCTCCAGTCTGCTTCTGTTGTCTCGGCGGCGCGTTGGTCTGGGGAGGAAGGATCTCGCGAGAGTTGGAGTTTTGGTGAGAGTTTGTGGAAGATGGCGCCTGTTGTGACAGGGTAAGTCTGAGATTCAGAGCTGACGGTGACCGAAGAGTTAAAGTGGAATTTACTAATTGGAGTTAGATTAAATGCTTTAGCTTGAGCTCAGTCCAGTCGGCTTCCCAGCGCCTTTTAGCCTGTTTTCTTCGTAATGGTTCTAGGCTTCCCCCCTCATATAAATGTATTGTGTGTGTTTCACTGTATAGACTGTGCCGTGTTGTGGGTTTTTGTACAGAGCCCGACGCCAGTCCGCCTGCACTCTAGTTCAGCCAGGCGACCAGGGCTCTTTTTTGTACACCAGACAACGACACGAATGCAATCACTGGGCTGAAAAAATCACTGTTTGTTTTTCCCCCTTTTTTGTTAATCGCTTGGTAGTTAGCCAACAACAACGGGGTTTAATTTAAATTTATTAGACGACGGGGATGTTTGTATTTAAACACATTGTTCCATTTTTTGTAGCTTACTAGTTTCTTGTTTTTTCTTAATTTATTTGAAGTGCTAGGCGCTTTTCTGTTTAAACTTTGCCTGTGCGCTCATGGGCTCTTCTTGCTGGCTCGCTAGCTAGCTAGCCATCTTCTCATCGATTGTGTGGGAACTCTTGCATAGGTTTGGGGAAACAGTGTTTTGACATGCGTGTGTTTGTGCTCTCCAGTGTTTAGTGCTGTTTACCAAAGAGTCCTTTAGCTTTACAGTTGCTGCTTTGCTGGTGAACGGTACAGACAAATTATTATTTAATGAGGAGTGCAACTAAGGACATTAGCTAGCTAGCTAGCTAGCTAGCGAAACACAAAGATGCCGAGACGGGCTGTTGGGTTGCATTATTGTAAAAAAAAAAAAAAAAAAAAAAAAAAAAATCTTGTAAAAAAAAAACTTAAATTCCTAGAAAATTTGCACATTGTATTATTTGCATATGTGTACTAGTCGACCCCAGAATAGTCTTGGCTGACTTAATGGAAATGCCTAAGTGCACAAAATGTGGGGTTGCTAGCTGCCCAACGGCGTTAGCTGTTTTTGAAGCTCATGTATCTAGCTATATAGCCACGCTAGCAAGCTGGCTAGCTTGGTCTCTTGAATGGCGGAATTCAAGAGCTGGCTACAGTAGCTTGCTGGCTACCTTGCTAACAAGCATGAAATGTTGTAAACTAGCTGAAGTTGTAACGTGGCTAAAAATGGAAATTTTGGAATGGCTCCTTTGGCTACTAGAAATAACTCCCATTTGAATGTGCTAGCGTTACAGCCTTTCGGTATTCACGTTACTCGGCGTATTGTTTCTGTCTCCTTTCTTTGACTAAGAGATTGGCACATTGCATTTAAGTTGTGCAAATTGTAAAATTGAAATGTTGTAGTTCACTTTTAATAAGACTGAATATCATTGCTGCATTTGATCAATCAAAAGTATGTGCTCAGTTGTGACTTTGTTTCAGTCTTCACGATATAGCCACATTAGCATCCATTATTTTGTTTAATAAATAACAATATTTCACAACAGGCAAAAATAACTGCACTGTTTCTCGATTAATTGTATCGATGGGCTATTTTTAAACGTGTGTGAAATATCTAGTTGTACTGCTCATATTTTACACTTCGATTTATACTACAGTAGCAAGTACTGTTTACAGCTTATTTGCAGTTTTTGTATCAGCAAAAAACAACAGAAAATGTTTGAGTGCGCACCAAATTTGGTAAATGTGGCATAAGCTGGTGAATATGTGATTCGCATAGACAGCTCAGTGGGTGATGGGCTTTTTTGATTCGGATGGGGAGGGGGTGGTGGTGAACATTTGGGGGGTTTCCTAGGGACTTGATATGGTACTGTTTCGATAACGAAATAACGAGCTGGCTGGCTGGCTGGCCACCTGTCCACATATCGTTTTTGGGAAGCTTGGAGTCGGGGAGGAGTGGTGAAAACTGGCATAAGGAACGATAATTGGCGTGTTGAAGGCTGCAGCGGAGATCACCAGTGTCAACTAAAAATCGTTGACCTACTGCTCACGGCTGTGACCTCATCCCCCGCAGCCCAGCACGACCGTGCTGTGTACAGTTGTTAGGACCAGAGGGGCTGTGGGTTCGACCCTGGCCCGGACACTGCTATACACTTGAGCAACATACAGGACCTGTTTGATTTATAACAGCCTGCTGCTATACAAAATGCAGAGTAAGCCATATTCGTGTTTGGGAATCAAATGAACCTGCAAGACATGGAGCATTCAAAGAAACATGTAATTATTTCATAGTTGCATTATATGTTTTTTGTACAATGTAGGTATTTGATGTGAAAGGTTATTTTCTTCATGTAAATGTTTTTAAATTGTTGTAGTAGTTCTTTTTAATTAATTAAATGGGTCTTTTGGTAAGCTTATTGTATTTCACAAAGTAAAAAAAAAGAAGATATTCTTTTAACTAATCAAAGCAGAACTTGCAAACTTGAGTACAAGCAAACGATCAGTGCCAAAATAAAATGAAATAAAGAAAAAGGCACATGCTGCACAAAATGAACACAGTGGTAGGGATGCAGTTGCTAAATCCACAGCTGATTCAGACTTTGAATCACACTCGACTGGGACTTCACGCCCATGTAGTCACACCAGTAAAGCGATGAAGAAACTGGATATGGTGCTTTCGTTGCCCACCCTGGCATATCATCAGTTCGTCTGCTAGAGCGAGTGTAGGCTGGGTGTGTGGTGGTGTTGCACGAGATACCTTTGTTCCCAGCTCTTTCTTCTCCAGCTACCATCAAGTCAGCAGACAGCCCTGTTGTCCAGAAATCTGGAAATCTGCAGGTACACTTAACACCAGTAGCAAACAAAGGCATCCACACACCTTTCTGGGAGTTTAATACCAATGTGGCAGCTTCTGAGCCTTTCTACATTTAATATTTTTGCAGTGCAGTAGAATTGACAGTTGACGTGTGTGTGTGTGTGCCTTTTCTGAACTTTTTGAGATTCCACCCCAGTGTGGTCACATCCATTCAGCCCCTTTGCTCCTCTTTCCAAATGTGCCGTAGATTTATGTCAAAAGGCACACCGGTGCCAAAAAGCAAAGACGTAAGCTTGTACGTCCCTTTGGCGAGCTCTCTGCCGAAGCGTTCCTCCGGCTCTCAGAGAACGAGCTAACGGCTCTCCTCAAGAAGCCACCGGGTTGCTCCACAAGGAGTCGACTGAGGGCCCTGGGAGTCATGCCATCCAAATTCAGCTCTCCCTCTCTCGATTTCAGCGTTGTGCCACACTCAATTCAGTAAAGGGGGAAAAAGGTGGTGAAAACTGTATGCCTAAACCTTTTCTTTTTTTTTCTTTTAAAAAGGACTGCACAGATGCCAGGGCATGCAGAAACGGTCGGGGGTTGAAAGATTATAAGCGTAAGGAATGAACCGCAGCCTTACCTGGAAGGACGATGGCGTGAATCATTCACTTTCGCGCGGTGCTGCCTTGCCCACAGGACACATTCTTTTATTCATCCCCCCCACCTTTTCTTTTTCCTGCCAAAAAGGGATCCGAGGCACACATAAGACTCCCGAGCTAAACCTAAGTCCCCAGCGCGTGTAATTACGCCATTAAGCCCTCTTATTAGAGATGGGGAGGGGGGGGGGGCTTCCCTGGAAGAAGGAGGCGAGGCGTGAGAGGGAGTGCTGGCGGTTACAGAGCCGCCCCGGGGGAGCCTCCTCACCGGTGTCCTTTTAGCGAGGGGGCGCAGCAGAAGTGCCAGTGGGGTGACCTGCGTGGAGTTCGAACACGACTCCGCAAGGAAGCTGGTTAGCTCCCACCAAACCAAGATGGAGCTATCAGACAGCGATTAGGAAAATCTGATCTTCCAAAATCTCAGATCAGAACAGTTGGTGCTATTGTAATTGCCTCTTTAAAAAAAAAAAAAAAAAAAGCCAAGTAAAGTGATGCTTTCAGATCACACGTGTAGAGAGGGCTAAGGAATATTGCTTTTAATTTGCCTAATCAAATGGGTTTTTTGGGGTGACAGGCCCGATGGCGTGCGTCGTCCACGTCTTTAAAATGCGCATGTGCTGATGTCACGTCTCTAAAGTACGCAGCCAGAGGCGGGAGGGGAAAAGAGAACGCTCGTGTCATGCTGGTGTTAGTTTTGGTCAAATGGCGAGAACTTCATCTTTCACTCTTTAAAATCCCAGTCCTGTTGAGCTGCAGTCCATGGCATGGGCTAGTGTGTGTGTGCGTGTCTGTGTTCTGATTCATTTCCTTAGATGCCCCTATCCAAGGAGGTAATTTTACATTCATACATACCCCTGTATACAGTTAGACATTTTCCGAAGCAGTTCAGGTTAAGTGCTTTGCTCACGGGTATGGCAGCAGTGAGCCACAAATCCCACAGCCAAAGGGGAATCCAAGGCAAACTTCTGTTTACGCGCCTGGCTCTTTGACCACTACACCACGTCAGTGGTGTCGCTCCCTCAGGTGGAACCAGGCCTCCTGTACGTACACACCCGAAAAGGCAGGGATTGACCGCATAGAGATCGCGAAAGATTAAAAAGCATTTTTTAGTAATTTTGTTTGGCAGACTCAGAGCTTGGCAGTCATGACCATGTTTGTCCTCAGCCACATACAACTCTGTGTGTGTGTGTGTGTCTCCCTCTCTCCCTCTCTCCCTCTCTCCCCTCTCCTCTTCTCTTGATTTATGGATAATTGGTACTATATACATTTTTTGTGGGGGGTAGGAGTTTGTTGCCAAATGTGATTTTTTTTTTGCTTTTAAATCATGGTTGAGGTTCCAAGTCGAGGTTGGGACATCATTTGTCCAATTAGCTACCAATTAATCCTGTTTACAAACCCTTGCTTGTGTGGCGTTTCCTCCTTCAATGAAGCCATCCTCTGTTGGTAGCTATTGCGGCATTGCCAAGGGAACATTTGTGTGTGCTTTTTGTATTTTGTACAAGCGTCAGCATTTCTGTGTTTCAGGATGTTTCATTCAAAATACGCAGAGCGATCCGCTGGCTGTTTCTTCTTTACTTTCATTCAGCAAGTTTCCAGCCAAGTGCCATGTTTTGCAATCTTTATAGCGGTGGAAAAAATAAAAAGAGAAAAGGCAGTTGGAATCTGCATCAATGGCACTGCCTTTTACCTCTCTCTTCAAGTTCTCTTTTCTTGGAAAGGGGGTGGGTGGGGGTTCAAATTGTAGATTTTGTTTTTTGGGAGATGTTTTCTTGGCGTAGTTTATGAAAAGTCTGATGCACATTTCACAAACCGCAGGAAAGGCGTGCTGCTGGAGATGAACCTCCGAGAACACAGCCACGCACTGAATGTTTCGGAGGAGAGAGATTCCAGCTATTGATCGATTTAATGTTTCAGGAAGCGAAAAGGGTTCATTGGTTTGAGCGGTGGCATTCTGGACAGCGACGTCGTCCCCTGGACTCTGCTGGCACGAGCTTGCGGGAGACGCCAGAGATCCATGTCTTTCTGAACAGTTGGCTGAACGTCATTCATAGAGGTCTTGAGCTGTCCCTTTGCAAGGGCTACTGAGCTACCCTGCGGGAAGTTAGGTGGAGCTCAGTCCACAGACGGAACACCTTCTCTGTGACAAAAGATGTCAGAACCACACCCATCGCCCGTCACTTCAGCAAGTAGACCAATCGCATGGTGAGTCTCGGTGAGTGGACCAATCACCAATCACCTCAGAGAGCTCAGACACTCTCAGACCACGTATCATACCTTATCCACCTGCCCATGCATTGATCTGGCCGTTTGAGAAATCACAGCAGCAAGCAGACCAATCCCACAGAGGTGACAACTTTATCATTTAGCTAGGCGTTTGCTGATGTCAGACTTGGTTTGAATTGAAATTAATCCGTACTATCAAAGTCAAATTGCTTAGCCACCAAACAATGCCCGTCAACAGCTGCAGCTTCTGAGTCACGCAGCTGAGCTCGCGAGGTAGGTAGTGTTCTTTTCAACGTAGGGAAGCCCAGTTAACTTACACAGCTGCTCAGCTCTGGTTTGTGTCGGGGGGGGGGCAGGCTGGTTTGTTAGCTATGTTTTGCCTTAGCTCCCATCTCCATGGCGTTTAGTCAGTGGATCGGTTCAAACGCCCACATTGACAGGTGATGTTGCTGCTATAAGACGGACCCACAAATATGATTGGGCGTTCGGCACTGGGGGAGAGGGAGGGAGAGAGAGAGAGAGAGACCGAGAATCTTGGGGCTGAAAAATGAGTTCAAAAACGTTTCACTTATTCCTGAGCGTACTTCACTTCAGTACAAGTTTGGGCAGATTTCGTTTTTGGATACGTGCACATGAAAGAGGATTTCGCCACATTATATCCGGGGTGGAATAAACGAGCCACTCTTGTCAAAAGACTTCATTGCTGTGAGTTCAGATTTCGGCGAGTACGGAAATAGTGTTGCGTAGTGGCGGGCCCGTGCTGTCCTGAAACATCTCAGATCTGTGTTCAGCCCTGTCCATGTCCTCCTCACTGCACAGGACCCATTAGGAACTGTGTGCGTATGCTTACAACTGCAACAGATCCCACCGTCTTCTGAGTACCTCAAGTTATTTTTATTATACCTCTTTAAATGATAACCCCTTCCCCCGCCATGCCATACCTATATATTATACCTACAGTGCGCCATTAAAGTCTACACATTTAATTAATGCTCAGAAATGTAGAGAATCCCCCCGTTTGAAGTTGTAGGGTAAAGAAAGGTGGGGAAAAAGTCTGATTTAATATGTTTTAATTTCAGGCTGTAAGGCAACAAAAGGTGACATTTCTGAGACTGGGTGTAGACTTTAAAGGGGCACGGTGTATATCACACCACTGCACCATGCTCCTCCTCCCCTGACCTGCGGCACAATTTCCTGCACTCTTCCAACCTGTAGTATGTCTGGCCTTAACCATAATCGGATAAACGACAAAAAGAAAAACTTTAAAAAATGTTGACTTGACATTATACTTTATTAATGTACATATATTATATATTGCTACGGATTAATATTCACTGCGCCTCTAAATATGTGAGAAAACAACAGCAGTACTGTGGGGAGGGAGCGAGGGAGGTACCACGCTAAAATGCTTTATATATCATCATTTTTTTTGTGTGATTGTTATTGGTTTGCGTGTGTGACAGGTGCTGACAGGTTCATTGCTGGTATATTGTGCCATTGGGGGTGGGTGTGCAGCATTACTGCGCTGTCTTACAACAGTGTGTCCCAGCCCTGGTCCCTGGGGCACACCGCTTTTATTGCTGGAGCTGAACTCTGCTAATTAGGTTTGATCGAGCCGCTAATTGAATTGTGATTTTATTTTGACATCTGTGCGCGTAATTCTGCCGTGCATTGTGAATTAGACAGTGTGCTGTTTTGAGTCGTGTTTGCGCTGATGCTAAGTTGTTCAGCGCATTTCTTATAGTATTTTATCCTTGACCAACTTTGCTATTAATTAAGCCTAATTAGTTGATCAGTGGATTATTCAAGGCCCCACTGAACAAGAAATCTTAGTCAATAGAGTTGAGCACCTGCCTGTATTACTAATTTATTTGAATCAGCTCAAATAGAATAGAACCATTTTCAAAAATGGATTTGCTTTTACCCATCTCTTAGAACAAACACAACTTTTTTTTTTTTTTTACACCTTTCCGTATACATCATTGGGGGAACAGAAACCAGTGTGCAGAGAACAGGGAACAGAAACGGAACAGAAGAACATTGCTGTACAGAGACACGGCCTAGGACTAAGAAATCGGTCTGTTCGTGCTTCTGTATTTAGTCACCCTTATTCTGGATGACTTAATATAGATTTTAATTCCTATATATATACCTTTATGCACTTTATATTATATTATATATATATATATATATATACTAAAAGTCAAAAGTTTTAGAACACCCCATTTTCCAGTTTTTACTGAAATTTAGGCATTTCAGTCCAGTGAATAATCTGAAATGGTACAAAGGTAAAATAAAATAAAAAGTAACCTAAACATTTTTTTTTAACCTCTGGCAGTTTACCGCTTACCTTTGTACCATTTCAGATTATTCACTGGACTTGAACTGCTTAAATTTCAGTAAATACTGGAAAATGAGGGTGTTCTAAAACGTTTGACCGGTAGTGTATATTGACCAGAAACAAGCCTACAACCCACAGGTTACAGGCCCAGTTCCTTAATTACATGACATTACAGGCATTTAGCAGACGCTCTCATCCGTAGCAACTTACACAATTTATTTACATACAGTCCATTCATACAGCCGGATATTTACTGAAGCAATTCAGGTTTAGTACCTCGCTCAAGACCACGACGGCGGTGCCTCACCTGGGGAACTGCAACCCTCTGCGTTCCAAGCCCCAGCACTACCCCTGCCCGCCTCGATAATCGCTGTGCCACAACGGCGCGTTAATGGCAAGAGCGTCGTCCTTCAGCAGCGGCGACTGCTCTTGGCTCGCTCCTTCCTGTTACCGCCCTCCGGCTGTTGTTGTTTATTTGTTTAGCAGGCGCCCGTAACCGGAGGGGTTTACGGAGTCGTCGAGGCGTGGCACGCGGGCCGAGGCACGTAAGCGCACACGCACGGAATAGGGAGAAACGCGGCCGAATGTGGGGGATACGGAACGCGCGGGACTGTTAGACAACCCTGCGCTTTACCCCAGAGGAAGGTACCTGCCAAGACGATGAATAATAATATTAATAAAAATAATAATGAAAAACCAGCAGTGTGGTAAATGGTAAGGGAGAAGAGGGGCCAATAGGATAAGGCTTAATGTCCTCGCTTGGAAAAACATCAGAGCGGCGTTGACTCATCTTAAGAGATTGTTTGCGTTTGAGGCGCAGCAGGGCTTTCGAGGGCAATTCGAGCCGCGTTCTCTCGGTTGAGGCCGTGGCGGTTTGCGATGCGTGTCGACAAACGTGGTTTTCTTGTTTGTGATGCTGGCAGCCATTGGGAGCGGACCCTGTTTCGATCTTTGAGTAAAAAAGCGGGCCACACCGACACCTGCATGGATATTTGTTACTGTATCTGAGTCAGTGTTTACTCTTCGTGCCTCAAGAGCAGCTTACTGAGATGACCTGTCAGTCGGTTTTTAACTGCGCTTACGGATGGACGTCTGTAGGTGCTGCCGAAATAAAGGAAACCCTGATATGAAGTGTCTTAATAGGGCGTTAGGCCACCACGAGTCAACAGAATAGCTTCAATGCACTCGGCGTAGATTCTACAAGTGTCTGGAAGGCTG
>JAINUG010000095.1:165000-185000 GCA_029706075.1 Aldrovandia affinis
CTTTCTTCTAGCTGAGACACGAGGCAGAATGCACAAAGAGTTTTTCTTCTGCTCAGATCAAATGTCCAAGGGGAAACCGAGAGAGCGTGTGTGCGTGTGTGCGTGCGTGGCTCAGTGGCTGAGTGTGTCTGTCTTGGACAGTATGTGTGTCTGTAACTCATGAGTGGGATATATGTGCCTGCATCGGTGTCTCTATGTCCGTCAGTGTTTGTGTGTCTGTTGGTGAGTGTGTGTCAATGAGTGTATGTGCTTGTGTGTCAGTAAGTGTCCATGTGCATGTGTGTGTGTGTGCGCGAGTGTGTCAGTGAGTGTATGTGTGCATGAGCGTGTGTCAGTAAGTGTCCATGTGCATGTGTGTGTGTGTGTGTGTGTTCCAGTGATGTTCTAGGCCTGTATCCAACAGTAAAAGTCTCTCCAGAAAGCTCCACATGTAGCGACAGTGGACCTCCTTGATGTTGGAAGTGGTCAGAAAGTGCACTCTCTCTGGCTCTGCCTCTGTCATTAAGGCAGGGGATGGCAGAGACACGCTGCCACTGCGGAGCGGAGAGCATTCCACCCCAGCTGACCCTCAACACTCATCTCACCCCTCTCTTTATCTCCTTCTCCTTCTCTCTCGCTCTCTCGCTTGCTCTCTCACACTCTCACTCTTTCTCACTCTCTCTCTCTCTCTTTCTCTTTCTCTCTTGCGCCCTTGCTTGCTCGCTTTCTCCCTCTTCCTCTTTTTCTCATTCTCCCTCGCTCCCTCGCTTTCCCTCTCTCTATTTTCCCTTCTCCTTTGTACCGCGGTTGACTTTGCGGCGGGGTGGAGCAGTAAAGGCAGCGGTGATGTCACGGGCCTGTGATCCTCACTGATGCCATGGCGATTCTGTGCATCGCCGGCGTAAATAAAAGGGTAAAGTTGATTTGGCTAACGGCCTACATTTTACGAGCGTAGCAGCGACCGCAGCCGTCGCTCAAGAGCGGCATGGCCAGCGGGGCAGCCCGTGTCTTTCAGCGCAGTGCCTTTATCCCAGCCTTCGGTGCGAGGGAAACCGGGCCTTGTTTCTGTTGTACTTACTATCATTTATTTGCTTGGCGGAAGCCCTTATCCAGAGCCACTTACACAGCATATATTTGACACCTTATCGGTGTGTACAGCTGGGTATTTACTGCTGAAGTCCAGGTTCAGCACCTTTGCCGAAGGACACAACACACACACACACACACACACACACACACACACACACACACACACACACACACACGCACATGCGGTCTGTTTTGTTTTATGGGCATGTGCAACAGTCACCTCGCAGCCAGGGGCAGTCCATTACAAATGAAGTCACATATATTTGGGAGTGGAAAGGGTCGGTCGTAACGTGCCATTGGTCCTGAACCTCCACGCCACTACAGGGACTCGCCATGCCTGCTGGCCTGGTACATATACGTGTATTGTACATAATAATAATAGTAATATTCATCATCATCACCATCATAATGATAATAGTTGTGGTTCCGTGTGGCTCAGTAGGTAGCGCATGGCACTGACAACGCTTAGGTTGTGGGTTTCATTCCCATTGTGGCCACATACAGTGGAAAATGTATGCGTTCACTACTGTAAGTTGCTTTGGATAAAATGGCGTATGTAATGTAATGTTAATAGTAACAACAATAGTAAGAATACATTTTATTTATTCAGATTTGTATTTATTTCTTATACCCAAAGCGCTGTACCACATGCAGAGTGCACAGAATGAATCAAAGAAACACAGCAACGCCTAAAAACAAGAGAAACGCAATAATAATAATAATTATTTTTTTTAAACCCAAAAAAACGGAAAGACCATAAAGTCAAGGCCGCAAAGCTCAAATAAAAGGCAGCAATTACAGAAGGATGTCCAATTAAAAGCTAAATAAAAGAAGCAAAGGTAATTCCTTAAAAGCCTCTTTAAAAAGGGGAATGTTTGTAAGGGAAAGCACCTGCCTGTGTGTCTGAATGAGCCTTGGGCAGCAGCGGGGGCCCTGGCGCTGGGGTTCGAGACAGTGGGTGGCCGTCTGTGGCTCTGGGTCAAAGACGAGAGAGAGAGGCGTACGGCGTCAGCACTTCCAGCGCTCTGTGGATTCCCTCTGTCTGCGTTATTATGATTCACCACGCACAAGCGCACACGCGCACACAACACAATCAGTTGGCAGTTTGTAGGAACTGCCTTAAAAAATAAAATAAACATACAAATAAAAAAGAAAGTATAAAATGTTTGCATCACCTCGTGATCGTAGTCGCCTCGCTTGACGGAGACGGTGACAGGCGAGCGTCTGCTTTGAGCCGAGCCCCTCCCGTCTCTGTACTGTGGGAGGCCGCGTGTGTTTTAATGCATGCGTCTCTTCATCAGGCGCCCTGATCGTAGTGCTGGCTTTCCTTTGCTCACGTTTGACATATTATCCCAAGCTGCTTGGACGGTCACCGAAGCGGCCGGAGTTAAGTGCCTTGCTCGAGGGAACAATGGCAGTGTCCCCATCTGGGAATTGAACGTACGGCCTTCTGGTTTCAAGCCTGGCTCCTGAGCCACTTTGTGACTCTGCTGCCCGAAGTGCTGGAACACCTGCTGTCATCTCCATGGTGACTAGTAGCTGGTATTCAGCATGGGGCTCTAGTTATAGCCACGCTCGCTCTAGATCTGTGTCAGTATTCAGCGCTGTAGCCCTGTGTGAGTTTGCTTTGCTGTAGATGTGAGGAGGTATTCTACCTGATGCTGTATGTGTGTGTGTGTGTGTGTGTGTGTGTGTGTGTGTGTGTGTGTGTGTGTGTGTGTGTGTGTGTGTGTGTGTGTGTGTGTGTGTGTGTGTGTGTGTGTGTGTGTGTGTGTGTGTGTGTGTGTGTGTGTGTGTGTGTGTGTGTGTGTGTGTGTGTGTGTGTGTGTGTGAGCCGTGCTGTAGCAGTGTGTGAGTTGGCTGTGCTATAGTCCTGTCTGAGGTAGCCATGCTGTAGTGGTGTGTGAGTTGGCTGTGCAGTAGCGGTCTGTGCGTGAGTTAGCCGTGCAGTGGCGGTGTGTGAGTGAGATATCCGTGCAATAGCAGTGTTCGAGTGAGTTAGCTGTGCTGTAGCCCTCTGGAGGTGCAGAGATCCCATCGTCTATAGGGACAGGAGCTGCTGCAGGGTGTGATTGTCAGAGGGTGACATCAGGGTGCTGGTATTTCACAATAAGCTGCAGTTGTGAATATAGGTACTATACAGTGCAGGGCTCTGAGGTATCTCTCTCCCTCCCCACCCCCTGGTCCCCTTTTCCTCCTCTGAAGGAGTGTGATAGCACCCCCCACCCCCTCATTCTAGGAAAGAGTCTTGCAGTAGGCTAACTGGGGGATGATGTCATCCGATACGATGTGATGAGGGGGCAGCACAATGCCGCTGGGATGAGATCAGCGAGGTGCCTCCATTTCCCTCATCGTCTGTAATGTTAAAACCGAGCTTTGGGTGGGGGTGGGGCATCTGTCCCAGGCGCTCCAGGCCAGTGGCAGTCTTAAGGGGGAGCAGACGAGTGCAAAAAAGTACGTTTTCACTTTTTCCCATTATTGCGACTCCGTTGCCTTGCGTTTTGCTGCAGGGGCCGACCGTTTGATTTATTGTGCTGTCTGACAATTTTCTCGACACTTCGTTGAGGTTGGGGGGGGGGGGGTAAGGATTTGTACAGGGTCGTTCAGGGACCGTTTTCCCGGGACTGCCAGAGCAGAGCGGCCTGGTCCTCTGAAGAACTCTCTATGGGGGAAAAAAAAAAAAAAGCACAAGGTTCGGCTCGAACCACCTCGCTAAGAGAGTAACCTGCCTCTCAGATAATTAAGAGTTGAGTTGGAATGAAAAGCAGATCCCTTCCAGCCCCGAAGGCCTGAAATTGAACACCTCACCTCCCCCCACACAATTCTTTTTTTTTTGCTTTGCTAATCCACACCTTTACTTTGGAATACCCCTTCCCCCCTCCCTTTTCTCCTGTGAACTGTCTGTGATGATGTTACACGTTTGAAGTGAAGCGGTTGTGTAATGCCGTCCAGGTGCCTCGATCAGAACGGCCAGCGTTTGCAGATGTAACCCCACCCCTCACCCCTCCCAAAAGAAAAATCATCAGTCAAGCCTGTTCCTTCAGAATTACGCCAGCGTCAGCCATGCGTCAGAAACGATCAAACTATCAAAATGATTAGTTATGTTCGGTCTGAATATTAGCGTCTGTATTAGTGCAAATGAAAGTGAAATTATTAAACACCCTCTGAAGTTGTTGTAGTTATTGTTGAAGTGGCAGTGTGGTTCTGGAGGGAGGGGTTGATTTAGGATGATGGAAAATCCTCAGTCTCCAGCGCAACTCTTCCTGTAAGGACATTTCACACAAACAATATTAATCTCCCGGTTTCAGGGGGTCTGACGGCTTCGTGTACCTCAGCCACTAGCAGCAGCCCACTACAGCCAACAATCCAGTTATTTTTCTACTCTACATCTTCCTCTGTGGATTGAAAGTGTTTCCTGCTGGATGGTTACATGCATATAGCTTTGTTGATTGGCCGTGGGGGGATGTTTCTGTTCTCCTGACCGCTGTGGTTCTGTTCAGGTCAAGTTGAGGGACAGGGTGATATTCTGCCTCCCTAAGCATTCCCCTGATCCGGCGGTGCGTCTGGCAGTGCTGAGTCAGCGTTAGGCTGGATCCACAGCAACATGCCTGCAGGCGCACAGCAAGGCGTAGCAGCAGCGCAGCGCGGCCAAGTGGTCACGCGACGCCCGACTAGAGGGTTGCAGGCTCGAATCCTGAGCGGGGCATGGCCGCAGAAATAACAGCCTGCGCATGTATGGCGCGTTTCATCGCGCGATCTCAAGGCAATGTGCAGCGAAGCCACCGCTGGTGTGGTGCACGTCGGCCATGTTGGGCTGCGAAACTTGCGAAACGGTAGGTGATCTAAATTGCTTCACGAAATACCCAGCTGTTTACATATCTAAATTGTACGCCGCGTGCGTGCATTTCGTCCAGCCAAGCAAGTGATGCGATTAGACACCGGTTGCCCGGACAGCGTAAGTGTGTCTAGGTGCTCTTTCACAGTGGTCTTTCACAGGACTTTTTAAGGAAGGGTGTGTAAGGGGTGGAATCCTGCTGGTTTCACAGACCCAGCGAGCCTTGTGTTTTTTCCCCCATGTGTCACAAATGTGTCGTCTGCACATCGTATACTTCCTAGTTTGGGTCGTGGTGAATAACAGAATTATTTGGTTATTACTTGGTTTTATTTGTGTATTGTAAGAGTGTACAGTCACACTGGGGAGGCAATGTAGAATAGCGGTCAGGGGAACTGGGATTGTAACAGAGGCTGCGTGTTCGATTCCCAGGTGGGGCACTGCCATTGTACCCTTGAGCGAGGTACTTAACCTGAATCGCTTCAGTAAACATCCAGCCGCATAAATGGATGTAAACAAATGTAAAGTGCGTAAGTCGCTCTGGATAAGAGCGTCTGCCAAATGGCTGAAATGTAAGACTGTAGTTATGGGTGGTGTAAAGTGAACAGACCCTATGCAGGCCGCACATAATGGACAGACCTCGGTATCTTCAGCAGTCTCACACCTTCCTGCCCCTGGTTAAGATTCTCTCTCTGGCTCAGAGAAAAGTTTCATCTCAAAGTATGTGTGTCTGTGTGAGGTTGTGTGTGTGAGAATGTGTGCGTGAGAGTGTGTCCATGAGAGTGTGTGAGAGAGAGTGTGTGCGAGTGTGTATGCGAGTGTATGAGTGTGAGGCAGGGCTTAAACCCCCTCTCTGTTGAAATGAACACCCTGCCCAGTGGACTGAATTGTGTTTTTTGTTGTTGATGCTCCAGTTCATGCTGTGAGCGGTATAGCTGATGATTCGTATTGAAGATGCTTTCCCTGAGGTTGATCTGAGGCTTAAGTCTGTCTTAAGTCTGTCTTAATGAATCCTGTTCTATAACGCTGCATATAGGGGTGTTGCAGTGTAATTAAGAAGGAAGAGGAAGAACCCCCCCATTTAGAACAATGCCCCCTAAATTTGAATATTAATTTGAGCCACGCTCACCCAAGGATCATTATCGCTGATGTGTGTGCACGCTCCTCCGATTCACTTGCATTGGTCCAGTGAACGTTTGGAGCTGCACGTCAAACTGTCATTAATGGTGATTGGAACAGCGTGGTTAAATGTAGCAAAGCAATATGCTTTCATATGTGGCTCATACTGTATCTGGTTTTGTGTGGCTCAGTAGGTAGAGCATGGTGTTGACAATGCTTAGGTTGTGGGTTCAATTCCCACTGGGACCACATGTACTGAAAAATGTATGCATTCACTACTGTAAGTTGCTTTGGATGAAAGCGTCTGCTAAATGGCAAAGCATTAATTAGAGACTTGGAATATGATATAATAGTAGTAATAATACTATTATATCATATTCCAAGTCTCTAATTAATATAAATGAATAGTTAATATATAAATAAAGGTCATTATGATGCTCCATATTTCTCTCTTCTCTGTGTGTGTGTGTGTGTGTGTGTGTGTGTGTGTGTGTGTGTCTGTGTGATATATACACACACACACATAGATAAGTAGAAATTATATGTACATACAACCTTACATGCTGTGAGTTTTTGTTCCTACTTGGTGTAATTTCTTTTATCTGTTCTTCCAAAATGTCTGCTTGCGGTTTTAAAAGGCTTGATTCAGTCTTATGAACATGGTCTTCATTACCAAAGGGGAAGTATGCTTCCATATTCTTGGTTTTTCAGGCAATTAAAAAAAACAAATTGCAATAATATAGTACCCCAGCAGTTGTAAAAGTGAATTGTTCACATATGTCCAGCGTGCTGTGGTTTTATGACCCTTTTCCATGACTTTTTTTGAGCGGAGAAATGGAACATGACGGAATGAATGCAAACCGCACACGTGGGCAAGTTCCCAGTTTGCCGGCATGAAGCAGGTCGACTGCTATAGATTGGGTGAAATCGGTGAAATCGTGTTACGGGGTCATGCTAACTTCTCTCGGAGGAAAGGATATCAGCGCTTCCTGTTGAGTTTTTTTGCCCAGTAAGCATTCTGCAGAAATGATTAAAGACGGTTCAGTGTCTTGTGGTCGCAGTGTCCGCCCTTTTACCCGCGGGGGTTGAGGCGCCAGTCCTCAAAGTGAGTCATCGAGACGATGGAAAATGGCCGCGTTCGGCCTCCGCTTGCGACACCTCTGTATTAGCGAGGCGAGTGGCCACGGCCGCCTGATAAAGCTGCGGCGTGCGCCCTTTTCGTAGTTTGCGTGCCGTGCTACGTGTGCTGGTGTTCGTTACAGCAAAGCTCTCTGTTCATTGGGCTAAATTTGACGAGCCGCTAACTGAACACTGATTGGGATTTCATTTCGATGAACAAGTTGGCCATCGGCCGTTTTGTCGCAGATATGGAAGTTGTTTTGCATTCGAGCAGTTCAACCTCAACCTCATTAAGAGCAATTAGTCATTTCATGTGACCTAGAACAATGAATTGAGCCACTAATTTAGCTCAATTGAGACAGCTGCCCCTAATTTGTTCAAACTTGGCAAATTGTCAAAAGGAAAAAAGAAAAACGTGCGGAACGAGCAGCTTGCCATTGGCGGAAACGTTCCAGGACCGCGTTCGGTAGACGTCGACACGCTCGAGTATCCGTTACCGAGAGATGGAAATTGTCCCGCATCGACACGTGCTTAACGGCCTGCCCGGAATATTCCGTTTACACCCGCGGTGCTAAGACGTTCCAGCGCAGCGGAAGCGCCTAGTTTCTGGAGGGCTCTCCGGGGACCTCATTTTAGGGAATGTTGACACATCCCTCGCCCCTCCCCCACCCTCCCCGTCAGAGGACAGCTGAAAAACATTCCCTGGGTGTTCCTGTTTAATGAGGCTGAGTCGTTACAGGTAGCACGTGTGATTTGTGTGTTCGGCGTCCCAGTGAGACGGGACATTCGAACGTCGGACCCCGAGATCAGGAGCCCTTGCGTGGGTCGGTATTTGAACGCGCGTTCATTCAAACGAGAATGAGAAGGTCCCCGAGTTTTATCCCTTCAGGTGGAAAGGCTCAGACTCCTGTTTTAAATAATGCAACCCGGGTCATTCTTTGATGTTGTTAATGCCTCGTGCCTGGCGACGCGAGTGACTGCAGACCCGCTCCCAGGGAGTCGTTCTCTGGACAGACAGCTCCAGAGCTTCGCGCTCTGCGTTTGAGCGGGAAAGAGGAAGAAGCTGCATTCGATCGTTTGAGCGCTCCGTCTCTGGGGCCGTGAAATCCTGGGGTGTCGGATTATCGGGGAACATTATCAACGTCCCTCTCTCGTCGCATGCGAGACTGCGTCTCGTCTCGTCTGTCTCTGCCCCTCCCCTGTGCGAGGGATGGAGTGGGCGTTGGAAGAGGAGGAGGAGGAGGAAGGAAACCGAAGGAGAGAAAAGCGAGAAAAACAGATAAAAATATGATCCTACACAACTTCCTTTTCCTCTATTGCACCCCTGCAGCCGGCGCTAAAGGGGAAACGTCATCCCGCGGCGTTCTGCTGAAGTTTGCATTTGCGCTTTTCTTGTTCTTCTCTCTGACTCGGTCTCTTTCTGTCTCTCGCTCTCTGTTTTTCCACAGAACTCAGTGAGTTTGGGGGGATGTTGTGCAATGCTTTTGCTTGTGAGTGCCGAAGAACCTTGTTGAAAGAGTTGAAAGAAAAGCTTTGCGTGTGACAGACTGTATTTTTAGTGCGCAGGCACCGCCGGGCCCCAGTGGACAGGAAGTCAGCCCTGCGTTCTGCGAGGCATCATCTTCATCTACGTCTCTCCGAGCCCATAGGCTGGAAATGTACAGCATCCCTCTACGGCTGCCATGTGCCTCCCCCTTTTAATATTGACCCCCACCAAACCCACTTAGTGCCACCATATTGCCCAGAGGGACATTGTGGGTCTTACATTTTACATTTGAGGCATTTAGCAGACACTCTTATCCAGAGTGATTTACACAGTTTACATTTCTTTACATACGATCCATTTCTACTGCTGGATATTTTACTGAAGCAATTCAGGTTAAGTACCTTGCTCGAGGGTACAACGGCAGTGCTCCAGCTGGGAATCGAACCGGTAACCTCTGAGTTACAAGCCCAGCTCCCTAACCATTACACTACACTGCCGGGTCTTCATTTCTAGTCTGAGGTTGTCAGGAATACAAGGGGCTGTTTCAGCGTGGAGTTTCTGTTCCCAGCACCATCGTTTTGACGGTTTTTTTCTTGCTCCCCCGGGCGGGTCCGTCTCTAAGAGAGACGAAGTTGGCACCGTCTCGCTCTGTCGTTCCACCGCCCTCACTTTTGAGCCCACTCAGTTGACGACGACGCACGCCACAGAGAGTTAAAGTGATACTGGGGATGTCAGCTGCTGGGAGCCCTCATTGATTTAGCCATCATGGCTGTGCTCAGTCCAACGTGGTCCTGGTAAAGCATCAGATCAGAACCTAGCTGGTAATCGATTGATGCGTTTCTCATTGCAGTAGGCAGCGCTGTCTGCTCCGTGGGGGCCGTCATTGCTGGTCCTTTTATAAACTGAAGACCAATGCTCAGAATATATGGGGTTAATGAGTCAAAACAAGTGTGACTGATTTTATCAGTTAGGCCGTGGTGATGAGGCTTGGGCTGCTAAAAGCACGTGATTGCTGGGGGCATTGTGGTTTTGGAGCTGGGTGATTTGTGTGGAAACCAGCCAAACAACAAACAAACAAACAAACACAGTCCTAAAATACCCGTCCGTTATGAGCTTAGAACTCATCGGACATCGTGTTGTGATTCATCTTGACATTTTTGCTGTTGATTTAGCACTTTTGTTACATTTGTTAAATATGTATACATATATGAAGATATATATATTTATTAAGTACAGTCTCCCAGGAATCTTAATAGGAGGTTAGAATTGTGATTATCCTGGTAAACCGTCCACCCAGGTGAACAAAATTAATTATTTAATTATTTTAATTATTCCATGGGCAGTATTCAGCGGTCCCCTCTGTTGCGAATAGCAGTTACAAAGCCTTGTAAGATTCACACTTCTAGAACAGTCTGTGGCCATCAGCACCACTACAGACTACAGGGTTGCATTTGTTAATACATATTTTTAAAAGGCCCTTGGCCCCCCTCGAGGCCAGCCAGCTCAGTTCTAGGGGAGAACCGTCACTGTAAAGTGGACAAAACTAAGGGTCCACTTGCGTAGGGATTTCCCAAGACCTTGTTTCAAAGATTGTTTCCAAGATTGTCCTCTCTCGTTGCCACGGCAACGCATTGTGTTTACCGAAGAAACGTGTCGTGCTCTGCCCCGGGTTGCTATGGGCAGCTGATGGCCTTTTGTGACCTCTGAGCCACCTACGTTAAGCACAAGCGCAGTTTTCTGCGGCTAATCCGTTCAGGCACTTCCAGTACAGAATTCAGCGGGGCGATCGTCTTTGCTACAGCATTTCAATCGAGGAGTGCTGATGTGCACATTCGGGGCTTGCAGTTAAGATTTCGAAAACACCTAAAACAAGATTTCAAAACCAACGAAAACGTTGACGACGACGATGAAAGGTCACCTTCAGGACAACGTGAAGTAGAAGAAGAAGAAAAAATTGAGGCGTGACACAGGTAAATGGGTTTGATTTCCCTGACTGTGCAGACGCGCGCTGAAGGTGCAACTCCAAAGCACTTTAGAGCGGGGCCTGTTTGTTTAGGCATCTTCCTCGAACTACCCCCCGCCACTACCTAGTTGAGCTGGTGGTGCCTTTCTGCCCTCTGAGCTGGTCGTTCGGGGAACTGGTGGGGGAGGGGGGGCTGGTTTTTCTCTCGATTGATGGCACTTCAGTGTAGAAGTCGAGATGGAAGAGGAGTGGTGGAGCCGTGCGCGGCCCGCTGTAGACGCGGCTTTCGGGGATTTTTCCTGCGTTTGACCTGAGCTCCTAACGCTGTCCACCAAGCTGCTCTCCTAAGCACACATAAAAAGGTTTTCACTTTCAATTCTCATCCTTCATAATGAAATGGACTGGACTGGTGTTGTTGAAGTCTAGTTTTTCAGGCACCACTTCTACGTGCTCTGTGGTTTTCCCTTCGATGTCGTGTCAAATGCTGATTAGATGATCTAACGGGCGTAACTGAAATTACGTGTGGTGGACGGTATCTGCTGTGGATGGACAGCTGTGTTAGGGGATGTCGTGAGGAGATCACAACGTGTTGTCCTATTCAAAAGGGGTACAGCAGCTCTTTGGACTTTGCTTGCCTCCCTGGATATTGCTGTCCTCCGTGCTATCGGTTATGGGTCTGGGTCATTTCCTGCTGTAGGCCAGTAGATAACTCTCTCCATTGCTATAGGCCAATGCATTTAACTGCTGCGGATCAGCGTTGTAGATCACCATCTCCACTGCTGTAGGTCACTGTCTTTGTTGCTCTTCACTGCTGTTGGTCACTCTCTTCACCGTTGGAAATCACGTGGATCGCCGTCGTCAGCGCCGTGGATCAGTCTTCACTGCTACAGCTCCGTACCGGAGATCACATGCTTCACCGCTGTAGTTCACGGTCCTCATTGCCGTATATATATATATATATATATATATATATCGCTGTCTTGAGAGCAGTAGACGGCCGTCTTTAGTGCCGTAGGTCAGGGTTGTTGATCTCTGCCGTTAGTGCTGTAGATCTTGTCTGAACGTCCTTATTTCACTGTGGAAGTGGCCTGTAATCACTATCCTTCCAGATCCACTGTTTCGCCGTGGGAACTGCATTGATTTCTCTCCTCTCTAATTATTTCCCCTCTCTTAAGGCCGTATTGGTCGGTGTGGGCAAGCAGTCTGGTAGCCTGCTCTGCGTTTCGGTCCGTTGTGAGCCTGTGAACATTTGATATATTAACTCTCAACACTATGTTTTGGTGCGTCGTGATCCCCTCCAAATTCCCCGCATCGTTTGGGGCTACTTTGGGGAAATTAATTCTGTTTAAATCCCTCTTGATTTTGAAGTGCATTTAGCAGCCTTAGCCTAACCAGGAGGTAACCCAAAGGAGATCAAGAAGGCACCTGAATAAGACCTCGCCCGTCGGCCTCAGCGGCCTACAGCGCATTAGCAACTGGTTTCCCACAAGACCAGGCTAAAAAAGCAAGGTTACTCTAGAAGGGAACGTTTTTCAGCAGCTTTTGATGCGGGGGAGTTGTGTATTTTCTACTCTTTAGCCCGCTGTCTGGTCTGCATTTGTTTTTGCTTGTCGGGGGGCGGGGCATTTTAACTGTGTATTTGTATTGGTGGGGGTGAGGTTGTGGGCGTGTCCTACATGCTGAGTGGGTGTGGTTTTGTGTGTGAGTCAGTTGATGCGTGAAGATGAGACGATGTGCTTGGCGTCTAGTGCTTTGAGCGCCTTTCAGCTCTTCAAAAAGTGACATTTCCGCTGTGCTTGCAGCAACACAAAGAAAGAAACGCTTGACATTTGCCCCTATCGATTCGCCCATTCTATAATGAAGGTGTTAAATGATATTTAGATGTAATTAAGACGTTAAGTGGCGTGTTGTATTTTTGCTTGCAGGAGAGGGTCGGAGGCTGGCTTCCTCTGTGCTGGCTTCCTCTGTGTTGTGCCTGCATCCTAAATATAACTCATGGCAATTCACTCAAAGACTGAGTCCACCACCTTTAAAAGAAAACATTGTGTTCCACTCTTTCTTTAGCTTTCCGACAGACCGGGTCTTTGCTATTTTTATCCTGACAATATAACTCATTTGACAACAAAAACACAATGAACAAAATCATCAAAGAAATGTTCAAGAAAATTATATTGAAAAAAGATTTCTTCTCTGAGTCTGAAGCAGGCCACATGTTTTTTCCTTTCCCAGAGAAACTTGTGGGTTGCTTTGCTTTGAAAACATCTATGGGTTGAGGTCTTCCTTTAGTTTGACTCTTTCTTTAGTTCTTGCACAAAAGAATCTTGCTGAAAAAAACAGTTTTACAGTTTTAGACGTATAAAACGGTTTTCCATCTGATGCCGTCTGTCAGACATCTCTTCCCTGTTTGCCAGTGGGCACTGGGATTGTGAGTCGCTGCTGACCTTCAGCCACTGTAACTTTGAGGTGATGCGACCTTCAAACACTGTGACTATGAGCCACTGTGACTGTCAGACTCCGTGACCGTTAGTTGCTATGACTTCAAGATGATGTGACCTCCAAACACTTGACTGTCAGACAAGTGGACCGCCAGGCACTTCACACGTTGTGACCACAAGTTAATTCGAGCGACGCTCACTGCGACCACGTGACATTTTTTGCCCGTGGTCGGTGTGACCGCCACCAAGACTGAGCTGGATTCTGATCAGTGGGGTTTTTTTGCACAGCGCCCCACGGTGCAGGGATGTCCCCCCTCTCCCCCGTTTTATTTTCTCCCCTCCCGGTCTGTGGCCACAGATCCTTTTGTTCTGATTGTGAGCACGGCGGCGTTTGAGTCATGCGAGCTTTCCCCTTCGGTTCACGTATGACCTTACATACAGCGACAAGAATAGTGAGTGTCCCTTTGATGACAGAAGCTGGGGTTTCTCCCGTCGGCAGTGGTGCGGAAGGCCTCCGCTCACGGCACGCTAACCGAAGCTCTGAAATAACTGCTCATTTTGGGCAGATGAAGCCCCTGTTCTCCCATTAGGCCTACCTCTTCAGGTGAACACTGGAAGGTTATTGGACAGTGGGGGACTCGGGGCGGGGTCGGGAGGAGAGGAGAGGGAAGGGAAGGGGAGGGAGTATGGCTCTGGTGATAGTGCTGCCCCATCTTGTAACCAGTTGCTTTTGTGGTGATTCTGTGCAAATGGAGAGATCAACAAGCTTAGTTCCCTTAGTTTTCATTTTTGTAAGGGGGGTTCGGGGTTTGGTTGCCAGATGGCGTAGGGAATCACTTCCTGTGTTTCATTGTGTAATTGAAAGGTTAGCTGATGTAGCTACTAGCTCCTTTCCATAACGCTGCAGACCTGGCTGTATTGAAGCACTACTGTGGTCGCTGCGGTCCATGTGTACGAGAACGACCGTTAACCTCGGCAAGGTGTTGAAAAGTCAGAAAGTTGTGTGTGCATGTGGGCGTGGGTGTTACTGAGCTGTGTCACACGGAAAGGGGGAGAGAGTACACCAGACTTCTTTGTCTTCTGTATGACTGCCTGTGTGCGTGCGGGTGCATGAGCTTGTGTGTCACAGTCGTGTCGCACAGAAAGTGAGAGCAAACTAAATGACATTCTCTTTCCTGTGTCAGCGTGTGCGTGTACAGGTAACTGCCAAAATAAAGGGAACATTTGAGTAAATGAGAGAGAGAACGATATTGAAAGCTGGTGCTTTCACACTGGTGTGGATCTTGAGTTAATTAAGCAGTGAATATCCCATCATGCTTAGGGTCATGTATAGAAATTGTGGACAGGCCCAGCTGCCCATTATTTTGGCTACCATGGCTAGAAGAAGAGATTTCCGTGACTTTGAAAGAGGGGTGATTGTTGGGGCACATTTGGCAGGTGCTTCAGTGATGAAGACCGCTCAACTTGCTGATGTTTCACGAGGAACAGTGGCCAAGGTGATGTTGGCGTGGATGTCACAGGGAAAGACCTCACCAACTGTGTCCTTAAGCGCAAACTCCTCGACCGTGATGTCTGTGCACTGGTTCAAGATGCAAGGCAAAGCAGACGAGCAACTCTGAATCAGTTGACTGCAAATATCAATCTAGGGCATGAGCAGGCAGTTTCATCAAGAACAGTCAGCTGAGAACTTCACAGAGAGGGATACTATGGTCGGGTCGCAGTACATAAACGCTATTACACCAAAAAATGCATGCTTGCAAGTAAAGTGTCGCAAAGAACACAGCCAGTGGTCTACTGAGCAGTGGGAAAAGTCATATGGACAGATGAGTCATCCTTCACCCGGTCCTCAACAAGCGGACGAGTGCATGTGTGGCGCACGCCCAAAAGAAACCTACAGGCCTTATACGAGTGCTTGTTTCCCACGACGAAAGGTTCTGGCAGCTCTGTTATGGTGTGTGGTGCATTTTCCTGGCATGGTTTAGGTCCACTCAACCCCCTTAGAGGGCAAGTAAAATGCCAATAAATGCAAAGCCATTCTGAGTGACCACCTTCATCCTGTGGTGAAACATTTATTTCCTGAAGGGAGTGGTCTCTTCTAGGGTGACAATGACCCCATCCACAGGGCACGGGTGGTCACTGAATGGTTTGATGAGCATGAAAACGATGTAAACCATATTCCACGGCCATCTGAGTCACCACATCTCAACCTGATTGAACACTTATGGGAGATTCTGGAGCGGTGTCTGAGACAGCATTTTCCACCACCATCAACAAAACACCAAATTATAGAATTTCTTGTCGAAGAATGTTGTATCCCTCCAACAGAGTTCCAGACAGTTGTAGGATCTGCGCCAAGGCACACTGAAGCTGTTCTGGCGGCTCATGGTGGCCCAACGCCCTATAGGACTTTATGTTGGTGTATATTTTGGCAGTTACCTGTATGTTCACAGAGAGAAAAGAACAGTATTCATGTCTTGAGCTCTGAGATTTTATACTTTATGTATGACCAACCATCTGGACGTGTGTATGACCATGTGTACGTGCGTGTGTGTGCGTGTATGAACGTGTGTATGTGCGTGTGTATGCATGGGTATGTGTGTGTGTGTGTGTGTGTGTGCGTGTGTGTGTGCGTGCGTGTGTGTTGTTGTGTATGTATGTATGTATGTATGTATGCACGTGCGTGTGTTGTGGTTGTGTATGTGCATGTGTATGTGTGTTGCGGTTGTGTGTGTGTGTTTGTGTTTGTTTGTGTGTGTGTATGTGCGTGTGTTGTGCTTGTGTATGTGAGTGTGTTGTGCTTGTGTACGTGCATATGTATGTATGTATGTTTGTGTTGTGTTTGTGTATGTGTATGTGTATGTGCGTGTGTGTTGCATTGTGTCACACAGAAAGCGATAGCAAACTGAAGTTCTTCTCTCTTGTTGTCCCACACAGGAAGTTTGGGGAGCGCCCTCAGCCACAGCGCCTGACAAGGTAAGGCCGCGCCCCCGCGCCTCCCGGACGAGCCCGTACTCTTTAACGCCCCCGCTCTGCCACGGGGCGTCAGCTCACTTCACACAGCCTACACGCTAGCACCATATCCACCTCAAGAGCTGGGTATTCAGCAAAGCAGTCTGGGTGAAGTTCTCCCCTGTAGAGCAGGGCCCAGAGACCCTCAGGGGTGTGTGAAAGAGTTTCAGGGGTTCTTCGGCCAAATGAGTCAAATATTTCACCTTTTTAATCTTTCAAAATGTCATGAATTACATATTTTGGACCGTAATTATAACTTGATTATAATTGCATTTATTTTTTAGGCTGTGGACGCATACTTTTATTGCACTAGAAATACTGGAACAAAAACCTTTTGAAACCGAGTTGAAAACATCCCGACTGCTTTTATGTAACTTTATATAACTGGCGGAATTGCTTTTTTTGTTTTCAACTTCATTTTAAACCCTGGGACACCTTAATGTGAAGTAATCGATATTGATTGATTGATTGTTTGGTTGGTAGTAATACGTCTGATATAGATCCATAGTGCGTTATATGATGCCCCATGCATTAAGAGTGCTATGTAGCCACGTTGCAGCCGGTTGTTGGTTTTGTACTGTTTCGTGTCAAACATGAACTATTCTTAGGGGGAAGGGAGGGTGCGCAGCCATCAGGGTGATCATTTTAGGACGCCTCAATGTCAAAAGGTTTGGGAACATCTTCTGAAGGGTACAGCAGCATCGTGCCCCACCTGGGAATCAACCCTGCAACCCCTTGGTCAGGAGCCTGCATCAGCCTCAAACCCCTGTTTGAGAGCCCCCCCCTCCACTCCTCCCCGCCCTAGAGCCCCGGAGCTTAGCAGCGGTAGCTGACCTGATCAGGAGCGCCCTGTTCAGTCACAGCCAGCGTGGCGTGAGGAGGGGGGAGGGCGCGTGCCCTCCATTTGCTTCTCCCCGCACCCAGGAGCCCGTCGTCGAGCTCCGCTCGTTAGCCCCGCTCCGCTCGTTCTCGTGCGCTCGGGGTGTCCCGCCTCTTTCGGGAGGGCGGCGGGACGTCTCTTCCCTCAGACCGGAGGAGTGAATCACCGCGAGCAGTACGAGGAGGAGGAGGAGGAGCGCGCCCCTTGAGTGAGAGAGCGATGGCCGTGGATGTTTGTGATTAAGGACACTGTGTCGGTCTCAGATGTAGCGTGCGGATTTAGCGTGTGAGTAAATGGCTGGGGCCTGGAAGCCGGCCCTAACGCTAGCCTGACCGGGTTCACCAGCTGCAGCACGGGGCAGGGCGGGGCAGGGGAGGGGCGTTCGCCCGAAAAACACTGAAGCCTATTGGAAGCCTTTACCTTTGATCCCCCCACCCGCCCCGCCCCTTTCCTCCTCTCAGTCAAGTCTCTCCAATAGTCTGTTTTCATGGAGACTTATGATTTCTGAAATAAGAATGTTAAATGTTTTTTTGTTTTTTTCTGTGCTCATCGTGGAACATGTGAAAGACACTGTGGTTTGTGTGACTGTGGGCCACTTCCAGAGGGGCTGAACCAAGCCTCCATTTAGCTGGCCAGCCCATGCTGCTGCATCTGTGCACAACTGTGTAACTGTGTGGGTCTGTGCTGAACGCAGATAGAGTTGTGTGACTGTGTGGGTCTGTGCTGAACGCAGATAGAGTTGTGTAACTGTGGGTCTGTGCTGAACAGATAGAGTTGTGTAACTGTGTGGGTCTGTGCTGAACAGATAGAGTTGTGTGACTGTGGGTCTGTGCTGAACACAGATAGAGTTGTGTAACTGTGTGTGGGTCTGTGCTGAACGCAGATAGAGTTGTGTAACTGTGTGGGTCTGTGCTGAACGCAGATAGAGTTGTGTAACTGTGTGGGTCTGTACTGAATGCAGATAGAGTTGTATAACTGTGTGGGTCTGTGCTGAACGCAGAGTTGTGTAACTGTGTGGGTCTGTGCTGAACGCAGAGTTGTGTAACTGTGGGTCTGTGCTGAACACAGATAGAGTTGTGTAACTGTGGGTCTGTGCTGAACACAGATAGAGTTGTGTAACTGTGTGGATCTGTGCTGAACGCAGAGTTGTGTAACTGTGTGTGGGTCTGCACTGAACACAGATAGAGTTGTGTAACTGTGGGTCTGTGCTGAACGCAGATAGAGTTGTGTAACTGTGGGTCTGTGCTGAACACAGATAGAGTTGTGTGACTGTGTGTGGGTCTGTGCTGAACGCAGATAGAGTTGTGTAACTGTGGGTCTGTGCTGAACACAGAGTTGTGTAACTGTGTGTGGGTCTGCACTGAACACAGATAGAGTTGTGTAACTGTGGGTCTGTGCTGAACGCAGAGTTGTGTAACTGTGTGGGTCTGTGCTGAATGCAGAGAGAGTTGTGTAACTGTGTGTGGCTCTGTACTGAACACAGATAGAGTTGTGTGACTCTGTGCTGAACGCTGTCTCTCAGCACAGCTCAGCATTTCTGTGTGTGTGTGCGTGCGTGCGAGAGAGTATATACGTGTGAGATAGCGAGTGTGTGTGCGTGATTCCTGGTCTAATTTAGCTGTGAGTCGGGATGCTTGCTTTGCGCGTCTGTAAGGGGAGTAGCGTGACCCTGTCCTCTCTGGGTCCGCGGGGGTGCCACCCCCCCTCCCCAAACTCCAGGACCTCACTGCTAAAGACGCTGTAACAGATGCACCGGGCAGATGCCTGTCTGCTCACTCTGTAGCCCCCCCACACACATTAAACACCCCACGCTACTCTCTCTCGCCCTCCAAGCTGACACACCAAAGGCCTCCCTCCCTCCCTCCCTCCCTCCCTCCCTCTGTCCATTTCTTCCTCCATCCTTCCCTCACTTTGCTTGCTCTCAGACTCCAGCTGAAGGAGATGAAAGGGCCCAGTTTGCTGTTCTGCATGCTGTGGTCTCTCCTTAAATTCACCCATCGCACCAGAGGGAGGGAGGGAGGGAGGGAGGGAGAGAGGGAGAGAGGGAGGGAGAGAGGGAGAGAGGGAGGGAGGGAGGGGGAGGGAGAGAGGGAGAGAGGGAGGGAGAGAGATGGAGAGTGGGGAGAGGGACAGAGGGGAGCAGAGGAAAATAAAAAAGGGGGGGAGAGAAATGGAGACTTAACAGGAGAGAGAGGGAGGCGTGATTAGGCTGCTGGGTGTTGATGTCAGGCTGTGTCTGATGGGGCAGCGGTGTGGCACAGTGGCCTGAGCTCTACTCAAGTGTTACACACACACACACACTTACACACACACACACACACACACACACACACACACACACACACACACACACACACACACACACACAATAGATAATGGGGCAGCTGCTGAATAAATGATGAGCTTTCTCTTTCTCTCTCTTTATTACTCAGTCTCTCTCTTTCTCTGTCTGTCCGTCTGTCTGTCTGTGTTTTTGTCTCTTTGGTTCACCTGGGCCTGCGTGAGTTTCTGTCTGTCTGTCTGCATGAGGTCTCTGTCTGTCTGACTGAGCGCAGTCATGCTGTCTCTCTGCGTGAGGCCTCTGTCCGTCTGAAAGTGGTGTTTCTGCCCCTCTGGAGCGGGTTCCTGTTTCCCCCGTCCCCTGTCTGAGATTAGATCAGCTGTGTGTTTGTTAATCCTCCACATGTGATGAGTCTGGGGACTCTTGTGCCGCCTTGTCCCCCCTTTTAAATATTTGATCCTCTTTTCCCATCACACACTGTCGCTTCTCTCCGTCCGTTTCCTCCTCGCAGAAGTCGGGGCCTGTAAATAACCTTTCTGCCCCCCCGCCCACTCCCTGCTGTGACTCTGGGGTGTGTAGAGAGCCCTGCGTTTGATTGGTTCCTGGCCAGCGTGCTACCTGGCCGATTTTTAACCCCTCTCCCACCCCCACCCCCGAAGACACCCAGCACCAGAGCTTCAGGATTCAGATCCTGGGTGCAGATGACCGAGCCCCCCCAACGCTGTCTCACTCTGCCGCTCCTAAGGGTGTGACACCACCGTCCGACAGACTCGTAGCGAGAGAGACTCACTACATTCACCACATCAGG